>JANEYF010001717.1:0-125000 GCA_029963845.1 Rhamnusium bicolor
CAGATGACTACCCCCGGGGGTGACAAGCTGGCGAAGAAAGAAGACGAAGACAGAAGAGCGCCAGAAGAGGCCCTAGCCAGCAGGGTTCATCAGCCAGGACCCAGGGAGGTTGACCGAAATCTTCGGCACCGCTCACATTTGTGAGTGGGGCCGTTCGTAAAGTAAGTTAACCCGCCCTGCACGAGGCCGGTCCAGGTCTACAGCGATGACTAGGGTAAAAAGGCAATAGTCCTGCCTGGCCCTAGCATCCGAGACCGTCATCATGCCAAATGGATATTGGCGCGCGTCTCGAATCTGTTCATGAAGAGACTGGCAATGAATGGTGACAAAGAGTTACCCATTGCTGTTCCTTCGTGTTGTTCGAAGAAGTTATCGTTGAATCGAAAACAATTTTGTTTCATGCAAAGTTTATTTTCGTAAATTGTAAAGTCAGTCGCCATAATACTCGTTAGGGCGAAAACACAACACAGCGGTGCGACGTTGCATCGCAGAAATCGACGACGTCGTAGAAATTTGCGATGCGACGTCGCTTAGTACAAATCCTGGGCGAAACCACAACACTGCGGTGCGACGACGCATCGCAAATTTCCACGATATCGTTGATTTCTGCGATGCGACATCGCACCGCAGTGTTGTGTTTTTACTTATGAGATCGGGAATGATTCTCTCAAGCAACGCACGCGCAAATCACAGAAGTCTGGTGGTCTTTTATACGCGACTTAGTCTGCTGTGCCAACAGGTTTCGTGTGTACAAGATTTGTTACATTATTTGGTTTTTATGTTTAATTATAACACGCCATACATACATCAAACGTGTTGCTTCTGGTATAAGTCTTCTGTGGCCGTGCAATGAACGTTCATCGCATCGCATTGCGGTGTGACTTCGTTTTTGCGATGCGTCGTCGCACCGCAGTGTTGTGGCCTGCAACAGCCGTAGGACACGTATTGTGCGGTCCACATATCACTAGAAGCGTTTTCTCTGTTTTAACTGCGTCATCGCATCGCATCGCCGTGCGACGTCGTTTTTGCGATGCGACGTCGCACCGCTCTGTTGTGTTTTCGCCCTTACGAACAGATTCCAATCCGAGAATATTCCACGAAGTACATGTACAACATCCAGAGACATTCTGTGCAGGTATTTTTGATGATCATATTGTCAGACCTTTTTTGTTCCTAGTAATTTGACTGGAGAGATGTACTTATATTCATTAGAAAACCATGTTGATGCATTTTAACCGATATTATTGAGAACGACAAGCATTAACTTGAAGATTGACATTCCATTCCTCATTATGCACTGCCTGTGTGGCGATTTTAGAATCAAAGATTTCCTAGTCACTGCGGGTTGGAAGGAGAGATCATATTTAGTGGACTGTGAGATTACCAGGCTTATCTCCCTTAAATTCCTTTTTATTGGGTCATTCGAAGAATAAAATTTACGCAACTCAGCTCAATTCTTTAGAAGATTTACAGCAAAGTATCACTTATGAATGCTGTCAAATTACTCGAGAAATGCTACAGTGCTCCTGAAAATAAAATCGACCTGTTCAAGCCTCTTTGTCTAAAGCCGAGTCAAAATGGCATAAACCCGGGTGGACTATTTTCGGTGGGCCATCCTGTATATGAAAATATGCACAAATAAGTTCTGTTAGAAGATCATGTGCCATTTCCTGGAGCATATTTATAAAAAGCCAGGTATTAGGACAGAATAATAAGGGACCTACAGTTTATAAGAAGACACTCGAGTCGTCGAATCCAGACATTGCCAAGTCTATTTTCGTCGCCCTATTTAACATTGTTTGCGCGTTTTGACTAATGTATTATTTTTAACTATAGAATCACAAGGAATAATCTAGCTTCGTTGTCTAGATATGCTATCACAAAACGTATAAATTCAAACTGCCCGATGCAGTTAATAATTTTACTTTATAATAATTATTGTTTTTACGTAAACATAAACGGTAGGTGTAATAATATATTAATTATAGCGATAATATACAGGGTGATGCAGTTTCAACCAGCATAACTTTGAGAATCGATAGAACTCGTAAAAATGATACGGGCGTTCCATATAAAAAATGCCCTAAAATGTGCCATTGAATGCTAGTAATAGTCACTAAAATATTAAATTTCTGGATGATTGGGTATATCGGAAAGAAAATAATGAAATATGTGTTAAAATCTTCACCATGCCAGGCGTCAAGGAGTAAAAAACGGCCCAAAAGGAAATAATTCCGCGAAATCTGGAATTTGTGTTAATCGTTTTATATCTTAACCATACCAAGTTTTCCCCCTCATACGATGTTGACGTTAACTGCCATAGTGACGAATGGCGCCGAAATTTAATTTTTCACGAATATCACCTAAATTAACTTTTTGGCAGAAACACTTGTCAATATTAATTTTCATTAAAGTTTCTACAAGATAGAAGTACTTGGTACATTTTTCCTAAAGTTAACGGTATCGGAGATGCAGTCGCTCGAAGTTCGATACTTTTGCGCGATTATGGGAAAACATTGTTTTTTACTTGCAATACCTACCAGTTTCGTTGCGATATGCGCAATTTCTCGTTTTATGGACCATACGATAATATTAAACAATTAAGCACTCAATATTTAATACTCGTTTCCACGCCACCGTGCGGTAGAGTATATTATGGCGCGTAATACCAGAAGAGGTTTCGATTTTATTAGATAAATTTTTATTTACACGAAAACTTGGTTGTCTACGACAATATAATGAAAGCCCTGTCGTACAGAAACACCAGATCGTAGGTCGAGTGTTTTCTGCAGGTTGGTAGAGTTATATTATCAAAATGACAACGAAGTTTAAGTATTGTCTGAACGTTATTTGTGGCATTCTTTAAATTTTTCTTTTTCTATTTTGAGATTTACTACCACATGAATCATTCCGTTATCTAAAAAATACAGTTACCCAGTAAATAAACCTCTACGCTTGTGACTTTACGTCAAAAGATTAGTCAGAGGGTGTTTTTTGACAACATATATTATTTCTTTATGTAATATCCATAGATACTTACGTAGAACTGTTGATAATTAAAAATTATACAATATTAATTTTGTTCAATTCTTCTTTTAACATCGGTAACCACATTGTACTAAAATCTACAAAGCAATGGGACAAACATTTTTCTTTATTCAATAATATTATTGCCGATTCCTTAATTTTTCTTTTTTTGCTGTCCGTTTCTTTCATTAAAATTTTGGCCGAATCCCAGTTTATTCTATGTCCATTTTCCCAAACATGTTCGCAAATTTTCGATTTTTCAATTTCAAAAGACACCCTTTGACTAATCTTTTGACGTAAAGTCACAAGCGCAGAGGTTTATTTTTTCCAGTAAATACTGGGTAACTAACCATATTTTTTAAATAACGAAGAATTATTCATGTGGTAGTTAAGTCCAAAAAAAGAAAAAGAAAAAGTTTGTGTAAATAAAAATTTATTCTATTCAAAATAGAAAAATCGAGTGGTATTTGGCATAACAATTCCTTGAGTATGTAATAATATAGATAATAAATTAACAATCAATAACAAGTTTGTTTGTTAATTATATAATTATTAAAAATAAAATAAATACAACATTAGCTAAATGTTAATTTCTTACAAAGAACAATAGCAATGGTTGCCATAGTGAGGGTAAATAAAAATTTTGCGGTGAAAAAAGTTTTTTCAGTTTTGTTGCTGGTAAACATATTAAATATGATCCTAGGCATGTAATATTTACAGGAGTGGAATTGTCAGTGGTATCCTCTATACGCTTACTCCACTGTATGAGTTCAAGTTTATTCTATTCTTCTTCGCTTCGACGATGAAGGCTGATTTTGTTGGCCTTCAATAATAGGGTCCACACTCTCACTCTGTTCTTCTGAAGCGATGTGGTCTTCTCTCTCCTGGTACATTAAGGGCCGGTATATCCTGGTAAAGTTACCGACGGGATAAATTAGAAAATAAAATTGTTAAACTAGTAAAATAATAGTTACTATTTATTTATTTTTGTAGAACAGTAATTCCATATGAAAATATAGTTCACTGTGATCAGTTATTTGCAAAAGTAAAGATGTAATAAATTAATATAAATCTCTTGGTAACTAACAGCCACTCTGCCAGAAGATGGATATACCGGGCTTAAACGGTTGAACGTCTATGTTTTCGCCACAATCTTCATTCTCTTTCACATCTTCAATATTAGTACAGGATTGTCCTAGATTAATGCAGATTGTAGAGCAACGGAGGCACACGTTTCTGCAACTGCAAGCTGTCCTGCAACCTTTTGAACATGTGCAGGATATTGTGCAATTTCTACCGCTGGATCCTTGGCGGTGGTAATTGGAACCAAATCATTTTTGGAGTTTCTTCATTCCCAGTCTAGTGGTTTCTTGTTATTTTCATACCATTTTTGAACTTGATGGTATGTTCTAAGAGAATGCTGACGTGCCACTGCCCGAGTCTTTTTTAATTTTTTTAAAATTTTTTCATGTTTCGGGTTCAGGAAAATATACGGATTTTTTTGCAAATATTATGATTTTTCTCAAATTGTTTATAACAATTGTTTATTTAAAAAAAGTTGTATTAGAGTGAAGACAATCTAAAAAAGCATATATATATACTCTTTGTTATGTCTTCAAACAAGTTGACAGAGTTTTTGATAAATTAACATTGTTAAACATTTTTCATGCAAGGTATTGATAAAAGTGGTACTTTTATTTAGTTATAAATTTTTTACAGCGAAACTATAGCTTTTACAATAAAATATCAAGGGATCAGATTTATCAGTTATTAAAAGATCCTCATTTTGCACATAATTTTCTTTGGATTACGATAAATAATCTCCAAGATATCTTAACTTTAATTCTGTTGAAATCCCGATGAATTTGAAAAATAAATTCTTTCACGATCCTGTCAAAATTTGAATGTTTGATCGAAAAACTTTTTCCATGGCAGAAAATTTCTCCACAATGTATAGAACATCCATGAATTAAACAACTAAGAGCGTCAATACAGCCGCTTTCGCACGCCGTGGATTTTAATTACACAACTTTGAGCGCGGCTCACGGCTACACTATAAAAGATAAATATATACCATCGTGGACTTTTTTTAGAGAGAATTTTGTCCTCTACAACATTGATTCTATAAAATTTTGACTAATCTGTTACTGTTCTCTCAGTATTTTCGATGAGGGGTCGAGGCGCAACTTTTTTAAAATTTTTCTTAATTTTTTTGAATACTTGCCCTGTCGGTCAAATCTGACACTTCTCGTTTTCAGTTTTGAACAACTTCTAAATATTTTCAATCCTACCTACTAATTGTCAACTTAATGTAGGAAAATTGTCTCTTTCTATGAGAGCTGGAGCACCGTCCATTTGAATCCAGGCTCCTATAAGTACGACAGGAGGAACATATTTCAATGATTCATACAAATTATTCACAAGAAATTGATGGAATAGGGTAGCAATCGATCGAGAAGATAAAATATGAGGACCGCAAATTCTGTTGTGAATAATGTCCAGCCATACATTAACTCGTTTTGAAGAGATGAAGGTCTTTTAAATAGAAAATGAACAATGGCAGTCGAACAAATCTCAAAATTACTAATAGAAAGAATAGCTTTTGGCATATTCTGTATAATTTATAATTTTTAGTGGAGATAAAGATTGAAAACAAAAATACACACGGTAATAAATTATAACAATATGTTCGTCATAAAATGCTCACATACTCACAACTTACAATTCATGTAATTTATGAACAAAATTTAGTTTTTCCTCTGTTTAAAAATATGAACCTATAAATATTATATTGAATGTGTTTCACGAATATATATATATATATATATATATATATATATATATATATATATATATATATATATATATATATATATATATATATATATATATATATATATATATATATATATATATATATATATACACGTTTCTGCAAATATAAGCGTGCACATGCTTATATTTGATATATTTGAGTGTCTAAGATCTTAACAATATTGTAATAAGTTTCTGAAGTAACAAAAGCATTTTTTTTTCAGTTTCCCGATACCAGAGTCACTCCTTAAGTCCCCAAGGTTTAGCATCTGTAGATCTCAGAATGTGATGTAGCAGATGGGTGACCCTCTTCTACATTTGGTCCGCCACTCGTCTGACTTTTGGCAAGCTAGTATGGTCTTCAACACTGAGAACAGTGTAGACGTCATCCCTCCGAGCACACCTATGATTAGGGCGATGTTGTGAACTGAGGAGCCTGCGTACAAGATCGTAATATTGTTCATTTTTCTCCCTCTTTTAAGGTGATGTTTTTCTCAGGAATTTTCAATTACACATATCATCTAGGTCTGATGGTCGAGAGGACTATAAAAAGCTTATTGCCTTGAGCTCACCTGACCGAAAGTGCTAAGAAAGCACTTAGGCCTTCACCTCCTAGAGCTGCATAGTTCATCCTCACCTTGTCCGATGATCCAGATGACAATGTGTCAATTGACACTTTGCGTACTGGCAGTCAATCCCAAGTCACAGAATATCCACACAGTCCCTGACAGACAGATGACTACCCCCGGGGGTGACAAGCTGGCGAAGAAAGAAGACGAAGACAGAAGAGCGCCAAAGAGGCCCTAGAAAGCAGGGTTCATCAGCCAGGACCCAGGGAGGTTGGCCGAAATCGTCGGCACCGCTCACATTTGTGAGTGGGGCCGTTCGTAAAGTAAGCTAACCCGCCCTGCACGAGGCCGGTCTAGGTCTACAGCGATGACTAGGGTAAAAAGGCAATAGTCCTACCTGGCCCTAGCATCCGAGACCGACATCTAGCCAAATGGATATTGGCGCGCTCACCTGACGGTCGTTCTCGACAACGGACTATCTCCGCGGACGTAAGGCAGCACTGATCTCGGGTTTGCTAATGCCTTAGATAAATTAATTTTCATAACTGATTCAAAAGTTACATCCACAACAAATTTTGTTGAATATTCAGGGATCATCCTGTATATTCGTAAATACTGCCCGAGAACGTTTTTAAATGGTCATTCGGTCCTGGCTTGGATTGCCTCACTCTTATGTACAGTTCGTCATGAATCACCCTGTATAATTTCTTACATTAACGCTAGATCAATTATATACAATCTTGACGGGGTGGGGGTGAATTTTTACGAAATTATAACAATTTAAAACTTCATCTCCCCATTTTGATTTAAAAAGTTATAAACACTTTTTTATTACTTGTCTAATTTTCACTTTATTTGTTATTTTACAACTAGTTTCATCCTATTCGGACATTTTCAAGTGAACTAAATTATACACAGATTTTACTTTCATTTAAATATAAACTGAACTAAATAGAAGGATGGGTCACTGTATGGTTAATAATATAATTCAAATTTGTACAGATGTTATGTCCTTAAATGTAGGGGCTTTTTCAAGATAGTAAATTATATTATGGTGTGATTTTTATTAGCAGCAGGTTATCTGAATAAATTTAATAACGGAGAATTATTTAAATCTATTTGGTCGTTTAATATGTTGTAATTTTTATTGCTATTTAATTTATTAATTTCTAGCACTTCTAATAAATTAAGTTTTTTACTTTTCCCACAAATATGTAATATTTTAGGTTGATGGTCATCAGTTATTGTATGACCAGAATCTGTTAGGTGTTTATAAAAGTTGAAATGTTATTTTTTGTGTGTGATTATGTTCTTTATATCTTACTCCGAACGATCTACCTGTTTGACCTACATATGAGGCGTTACATTCTGGGCAATCTAACCGATATACACCACATTTTTTAGAGATATCAGTTTTTTGTTTTGCATTGAAAAGATATCTGCCTATATTTTTGTTAGAACTAAAGATGTTTTAATATTAAATTTGGAAAAAGTATTGCTAATTGAATCAGAGATTTGACCTGAATATGAAATGTATGTTTGAACTTTTTTCTCGTTAATAGTGGGATAAAGTTCTTTGTTTTTTGTAGATTAGATTGTTGATTATATTTTGAGGGTAGGTACCCGTTATTATGTGCTATAAGTCTTATTGTGTCTAATTCTTCTTTTAAATCTGTCTAAGATGTAAGCTGAAGGCTCGGTGTATCATAGATTGATATGCGGCTGATTTGTGGGAGAGAGGGTTATAGGATTTAAGGGGTACTTTTTTTTCATATCGCCAGTTTACAGCTATTATAAAAAGTGCACATAAAATTATAATTTAGGGGTTAAATATGAATGAATTGTAAGTGGTGAATACACACTGAAACTTGCCGTATCAGTGTTTACAATTTTTCTCGTAATTCCTTTATACGACATTTGAACAATAACAATAAAAATAATATGATCAATTTATAAATGACCTCGACAGGAGTGTGTGTATGTGTGTGTAATAACTATTTAATGATTTTAGTGCGACCGGTAAACCTACATATTCAATATTCTATTATTTCCTCCACAAAGCATTTATTTTATAACTGTTATTCACAGAAAAATCAATTTCAAATGCCATGCAAATGACATAAAAGGATTTAGAGTGTTACCCCAATATTTTCTGTTTCAAGTCCATTTATATTGGCTGGAAATGTCTAATGTCCATATCGTAAATTACTTTGTAAATACAGGGCAGTCAATTCAGCTACCTACCTTTATATACTTCAATCTATACTAATTAATAATGACGTTTAATTAGGTATGTACATGTAGTATTTTAGAAGATTTTTAAATTTGTATATTCTCTTACTGTATCAAACAAAGTTTGAAACACCAAATCCTGATAACTTGAATTACAGAAATTGTTGATTTGTAGCACCCTGTACAAACCCCTCATATCGACTATTTCCTAAGTACCGACGCTCGTCAACAAAAAAATCTAAAATGGCGGTAATTCAGTATACATGCATAGAAACAACTCATCAATAATGTAAGTTAATATGGACAACGCGAGCAGGAAATAAGTGATAGAAGCGGCGATAGGGAAAGTACCCTTATTTATTGACACACAAAGCCTAGTGACAATTATTTTACGCCTTCTTTAAGATAGGAAAAACACTATTTTATATTAATATTTAATAAAATAAACGTTTAACCTCTCACTAGAAGCAGACAATTTAATATCGAACGATTTTAAAAATAGTAGCAATAACATTTACTTTATTTCTTATTATTTAGTTCCAAACAAGACTAAAAATCAAATTAGGGAGGGGTATTTAATGTTGTTAAACATTGTTAATGGTGATATATATATATATATATATATATATATATATATATATATATATATATATATATATATATATATATATATATTCTTGTTGTTTTTCTTGGGAACATTAATTAAATTGAATTTATATACTCATAGACAGTAAGTTAATTTTAGTAATTCAATTTTAGATACCATCACAATCTAAAAAATTAATTATTAAAACAAGAACCATATATATATATATATATATATATATATATATATATATATATATATATATATATATATATATATATATATATATATATATATATATATATATATATATATATATATATATATATATATATATATATATATATACATAAAATAATGAAATCAAAAACAAATCTTTAACTAAGGAAAAATAATATTATATGTGATTGTCCCTTTGTGCCTTTTTTTAGTAGTATTTAGATTTGTGTTGCGTAGGTCCGCACTCAATCTGTTATTCTCTGCTACACCTTTCTAGAAGATGGAACAATGCCCTTACAAATCTTGGATTTGTAATAAGAAATAGTAAAGATTTTGCTGACCCCCACACTTTATACATTTTTCAGACTTACTTATATTCTTCGGTCCTGTAGACCACATCTGAAACATCGACAAATTTTGACGTATTCAAACACTCTGCAATAGGTGTCCATCCTATGCCTAAACATCCATTATCCATACTCACTTTAAATGAGTCAGGATCACACTCAATAATAGCCGTATTTTCATCTTCTTTATTATTACCATCTTCAATTTCTCTTTTTCAATTCCTAACTGAGGATTCTGATTAACTATATAGTTAATTAACAGATCGATATTACAATTTCCTTCGAAATCTAGAATTTTCTCACATGGATGTCTTTGTTCCGGAATACTGTATTGATAATTTTCTTCGTCATTTTAACTTTCTCTATTTCTTCCTTGGTTTTACATTTGATAAGGACACCTCCATCCTTAATATTTTTTTATTTGAGTTATTCCCACTTCTAGTTCTACTGATTTTCTTCTTTATTACTTCTTGTGTCTTCTTACTGTCTTGCTTATCTTTGGGTTTAATTACTAGAGTTTCTCTCCATACTACCTTTGCGTAACTAGTGTCCTAATTTTTTCTTGTTTGTTGTTTTCACCTGCATTCAGTACATTTTTCAAATCATTAATTTCTTTCAAGATGGTTGATTTAGAATTACTCATTTCTTTTTTATATCTATAACTGTGTTTGGAAACTAGAGATACGTAATCGTGCATCATAGAAGCGAATTAAGAGTACGTCAGCTATCACGAGAACATAACGAACCAGGTTGAATTGGTGTAGATAATACCAAAACTGGTACTATTAAAGATTGACGAAAAGTCCTCTCTTCAGATGAGACGAGAATTGGAATGAAATCTGACAATCGAGTTCTAAGAGTTACTGGAAGACCGGAAAGGCCGGCAAATGTTAGTTTTATGCCAAAATGGAGAAGTTTCAGTAATGTTCTGGGGAGGTATACTGGACAGAGGTATCATAGATATCACTAATTGGGCCCAGATACGTTCAACTGATATTAGATCCTGTTCTATTATGGAGAGGGGCTATAAACGATGTTCACCAGATTTAAATCCTTTCGAACGTACTTGGAATATCGTTAAAAGACGATTACAAGCTAGAACAATAGATGAGCTGATATAACTAGCGAAGAATGGGAAAAAATTCCAACAGATCAACAAGGCAGTTTAAGTATATCGAGACGACTAAAGGCTTGAGGTGGAAATACAGGTTACCAAAACCAAATTACATGATAATCAAATCTGAAACAGTATATTTTTAGTTCCTGGTTTCTGTTTTTCCCTCGCAAAGTGATACTTAATGTCTGTGTGTTTTTTACTCTCTCATTTCTTCATACCATTTATGAGCATAAAATTTATAATTAAACTGGAATATGTATTCGTCACATTGCATTCATGTAAAAATTGTGATATTAGTTTTAACAATAAATGAGATCTATAGACGCTGATTTTTGCCTTTTCTTCATCCTGGTAAAATGAAAGGGAACAATAAAAGATAATAATTTAAAACGCCTTCCTGAAATACTTTTAGGGAACCAGCCAGCCATTGGCAATGCAAGCACAACTATATTATTTGCCAAATGATGTGGCAACCTCCCAAAACATTACTATTGTACTAGTATCACTCTATGTCATTTGGCAGCCAATCTGTGGAAACTATTTTGCGGCTGTACCCTCGCTCTTCGAATAACTTAATGACATTATATATAGGGAGGATCATAATAAAGTACCCGATTTGAAATGGCTGCCATTTATAATGTAATGAAAAAGGAAACAGAAAAACTTAGTTATAACATTTATTTGGATCTTAAATTTTAAGCCTAATATCAATTAAAGATGATGTCAGTTAAATGCGATACACAATTGAGCAGTTTTATGGCATTTTCCATAACTCGAGTCAAGACATCTGGTGTTAGATCCTCTATATCTCAACGGATGTTGTCTTTCAACTGCTGCAGGGTCTGAGGGATATTGGCATATATATTTTGTTTGAGATAGCTCCATAAAATAAACCGGAAACTGTGAGATCAGGTGATCTAGTAGGCCATGCGAAATCGCCAAATCGTGAGATTAAATGTGCAGGGAACATGTTAATCAAAATGGCAGTTGTCTGTCTGGATGTGTCTGCTATCGCATCGTCCTGTTGTAACCACATATACTCCAGTTCAAGCGTTTCCAATTAGTGACAATAAATTCTCCAGCATCGCTCGTTGTATAAAGACACATATATGTTTATGTATGCAATTTGATACCCCTTTGTCTATTTACATTATTTTCAACTGTTCACCTTGTATTACGAGTAAGTCAGTTAATAAAACAGCATTCTATCGCACACTTGTATTTTATTTTACTCGCGTTAAAAAAATATTCTTCAACATCATTGGTGCTACAGCCCTACAAGGGTCTTGTCCATCTCAAGCGTCCTCCGCCATTCCTTCCGATTTTGTGCGTTTGTCTTCCAGTTGGGGGAATCAATGCTCCTATATTACACCATCGACCCATCTTAGCTTTGGTCTACCTCTCTTCCTACTTCCTGCGGGTTTAGTGCTCAACATTTTTTTAATGGGGTTTATTTCACTGGTCCGGGCCACATATCCTGCCCAACGCAGTCGGTTTAATTTGGCAATCGTGACAATATCTCTTCCCTTCGTTTTGTCTTTATACAGATTATATAATTCGAAGTTAAATCTGCGCCTCCTTAACCCATTTTCACGTACACCCTCAATGATTTTTCGCAGTACTTTTTTCTGAAACAGGGTAGGGAAGTTTCGTTGGCTTTTGTGATGGTCCACGTCTCTGATCCATATAGCATAACAGGGATTACTAAGGTCTTATATATTCTCAGCTTTGTTGTATGTATTTCAAAAACTTCCTATATATCGCTCTGAATTTTAATTGCACATGTGCTGTTAACCATGGTCATTTTAATGAGGCATATTAGCTTCTTTGGTACTCTGAGCTCGTTCATGACCTCGTAGAGTTTCGGCCTAAGGATGTTATCATACGCGGCTTTAAAATCAATGAAAAGATGGTTCATATCGATGTTGAATTCTCTGGGTTCCTCTAAGATTTGATGCAGAGTGAATATTGGGTTTGTAGTTGAGCGGCTGGTTTAAATCCTGATTGATATTCTTCAAAATGGGCTTCAGAGAATAGTTCCAATATTTAATTTAGGATGTTAGACAGGATCTTGTATGACGTATTGAGAAGAGTTATTCCCCTATAATTTTGGCAGTCTAATTGATTACCTATTTTATAAAGTGGGCATATGAGTCCAAAGCGTCATTCTGCTGTTCCTCTTCCCAGATTTTGCAGATGATGTTATACATGTACTCCACTAGTATTTTTCCTCCATATCTGAAGAGTTCTGTTGGAATGTTATCGCTACCAGGGGACTTATTATTATTCAATTTTTTTATAGCCGTTGCCATTTGTTGGAGGTTCTATATGTTCTTGGTTCCAGAACTCGATTCGGTTGGTTCACCCACCAGCAGCACTTGAAAATGTTCTGTCCATCTTGATAGAATATCTTTTTTATTGTTTATTAAGTTTCCTTCCTTGTCTCTACAAATATTAGTTCTTGGCTTAAAAACTTTCTTGAAGTGTTTAATTTCTAATAGAATCTTCTAGTGTCATTCTGGTTTCTGTGGCTTTCTAACTAATCTAAAAGTTGGTTATTCATCTCTTGTTTCTTTCATTTATGCACTCGTTTCTCTTCCCTTCAAAGATTTTTGTGTTTGTCTACCGCCGCCCTCGTCCTACGATGCATCATGACTTTGTATGCTTTGTTCTTTTTAGCAGTTACTTCGCAGCATTCTTCGTCGAATCAGTCGGCTCTTGGTTGTCTTTTTTTTTGTTGTTGTTCCCACCACTTCCTCTGCTACAGTTGTCAAAGCTTCTTTGTATCTGCTCCACAGTTCTATAGTTGTCTGATTTTCATTTTGAGTCTGCCGCAGCACTGATTCTATGTGCTGCTGATAGCATTTTTCTGTTTCTTAATTTTTTAGCACAGGGTGGGGCAATAATGCGTCGGACTTCGATATTTCGAGTTCTACGATAGTTAGAAATTAAAAAAAAAATATAAGTAAACGTCATAAAAAAGTCTATAACCGGAAATTATTTTCGAACATACAGGGCGAGCCAAGACGAAATTACAGGATCAAGGGTTTTTTTTTAAATATAATGCTATGTATATCAGTACATTTTTTAAGCCTCTTTCTAGACTCTATTCATTTCTATATTATTATTGACTATCTCCCAACCACTTGGATGTAATGAATTTTTTTTGTTGAAATAATGCCATCTGCAGATGCATATTGAAAAAATCACCAAAGTCACAATTATGGGTTTTAAAAAAAACTTATGTGCATACTAGTTACAAGATATATAATTAATGTTTTTGAATCATTTTTACTTCTTAAAAATGTACAGGGTGGCCAAAAATTATTTTTCAATTAAGAACTTTTTAAATTGAATTTTCTCAATTTTTCCAAATGGAACACCCTGTATGTTTTTCAACAATGTGATGTAGAAATGAAAAACAAACATTTCTATGACTACTTGTAACCATTTTCGTTTTATTGAGCAATAAGTACAAAATTCAAGAAAAAACTTAAAAAAATATAGGTTTCTTCAAATAATTCATTAAAAAAAATAATGAGTGCTCCGCATGTTGCCCATTTTGATTGACCCAAGTCTCTATGCACTTTTGAGATGAGGTTTCTACTGTTCCTAAAATTGCTGGTGTGATAGATCTAAAAGCAGTTATTATCCTTTCCTTCATATTTTGTACTGTTGTTGGGGTGTCTTTATAAACAATTTCCTTCATGTATCCCTATAAAAAGAAATCCATTTTTGTAAGATCTGGGGATCTCGCAGGCCATTTAGGGGGGCACGTCCTCCTCTGGATCCGCCACTGTCACCACTATAATATACCTCACTACGTATAAGAAAAATCTGAAAATTATATAGTTACATCCAATGAGTTTGGCTTGCATCCCAAATTTTTAAATATTTTCTCCAATAATTTCTAATAAAGCCAAAAGAAAACCCTTATTTCTAGTTTACACACTCTTGTATCTTGGAAAGAGTTCGTTTTTGAGCACATGATCATAATAACCTTTTTGCTATACCTTTTGGTATACATTGTAGAAGTTTGGCATACTATTTCTGAAATATCTAGGGTACAAACTATTGTAAAATAAGCAGCACCCTATCTATGTGTTCCACAAACATTATTTGTTATTGTTGCTTCTTTTTTTGTTAAATGTTCCAATATACTGTTAAAATGCCTAGAAAAGAAGTAAGTAACACATGAAAAAGTTGATAAATAAATACTTTTACATCACTGGATTGCGATTAATTGAAATCAGTATTTGATTTTCTAAATCAGCCACCATAATAACGACTACATTTGGCTAATTGTGCGAATTGCCTTTCTGAGAACCTTCTTCCATTTTTTTATTATACTTATGTTTTTTTAAGTTAGAAACTTGATTTAAAAACATACTTATGTTTTTAAATCAAGTTCTTAGCTATCATTGAACTCAACATATCGAAGTCGGACGCACTATTGCCCCACCCTGGATATTAAACTAAACATTAACCCTTCTAAACCACAACATTATAATTTATAAATAACGGGACTGTTCTGTCGACGCAGTACGTACAATAGACCTCGCGCACTGAGGTACGAGCATGTGACGTCAGCCCAATCAGCAAGCGTTTATTGAATTCAAATAATGGAAGCAGTTTCTGCGGCTTCTGTTATAGTTATGATTGTTTCTTTTCTCAAATAAATTTCATATATTGGTAATAAAGGCTCTAATGTATGATTTTAACTAATATTAACGCCAATCCTTTTATTTTTTTGTGGACATACCTTTTGTAACCGTTTTATCCAATTATAAAAATGTCTGTATTTATTAACTTTAAGAGATCGAGTATTTTCCGATTCCTTATGTCACCTTTGGTTAACAGCAGTAGGGTAAATACATAATTAAGAACTCTAGACAACAGAGTCTGAAGTCTGTCATTTGAATTGTATGAATTTTGTATGCAAAAGATTTTAAGTTAAAAAGTTTTTTGAGACTGGCAAGAACGGGCTCGCCAGATCGCCCAATGAAAAATCACTTTCCGGTCTTGTTATTTATAACTATTGTTTATTCATTTCCTTTAGAATCGTTCGAAAATGGCGCGTTGATTGCCGAAACTGCAGTAAATTTAAATTATAATAAATTAGTTATAAAAAACAAAGCAAAATGTGTTTTTTGTTATATTACCCTGATTAATTATCACAAATTAATGGCTTACACTATTCATTTTTTCAACTGACAACTGTTTATAGACATAACAACTGCATAACGGCAATGCCGGTTAATGTCGTTACCATCCATTCATATATGTAGGTCCAACGTGTTGCAGTAAGCAATAAATTTGAATTGATGAATTAACTTATTGTGTATTTGTATTTCGTAGTCCTTAGAATCCTCAAACTACAACATAAATATACATTTTTTGTGTAATATAAACAAAAACTATCTACAAGTAGTATTTCTATAATAAGAATCAGGGTCGGGATTCTAACAAGATAGATGAACAAAAAGCCTGAGTTGGCATATAAACAAGGTGTTTTGCAAGAAGAATTATCGCCTAATTCAATAGAAATCTTGTCTAGTTTACCGAGCTACTCATTTATTTTTGGCGATTTTCGTATATTTATATAACTTTTCCTCTACATAAATTTCTTAAAATAAAGTATAGAAGAAATTCTTTCATGACTAAAGTACTTGGTATATAACAATATACGTTTCCACTGACAATCTGCAGTTTGGTATGCTTGTAAATTCTAAAGGGAAAAATGTTGTAACTGAAAATAGTACCACTGTAGCAGTTTTCATAAATACCGAAACTATACTCGTAGTATGTGAATAGAAAATGGAAAACCGCGTAATTATTAAAATATTTTAATGACTTTTTGCTAAACAATGAGGTCATCCAACCTCTTGTCGTAAGCAAAGGTCCATTGATGACACCGATAACTGACCCAGTCATGTCTCGTACATGTTGGATTGCCCAAAGGTGATGTTGCGGATCATGAAAGAACATTCAACTTCCTCGTTTGACAGCAAAATTGGCTCTGGTATTATTCTGTTGAAAAATAAGATTTTCTATTCTCAGATTCCAACATCCTGTATATATTCATGTTCCTCTCTAGGAACACTAGAGGGAATCTGTTTTCATATGCTACTACACTCCGCACCATAACCCCTCGGGTGAGTGCCGCCTCCAGAACTTATCTTTATTGCAATATTTTTTTATATGGAGTGGTGCAAGATTATAAAGTTTGGGTCCATAAAACGTAATACATTTTTGCGAGGCTTCAGTTGAACATCTAGGTATTGTAAGAGAATTTTTAAGGTTTGTTCTAGTGGGTTAATTATGTAGAGGAAGTTTTTTTAGAGACGGTAAAAATAATGTACACTTTTAAGACGAGAGGACATATAAATTTTGAATATTTAGTAACTTTGTGTCTTTATACAATGTGTCCGTAAAGTATGGAATAAATTCATTATTTCTTAAACCAAAAATATTTAGAAAAAATCCTCGGACACGTTGATTTTTAATTTCAATTGCGCACTTTATACTTAATTTTTTGTTATGACGTCATCACTTTTTCCGTTATGATGTCATTGATATTTTTTTTAAATAAAACCTATATATTTTTGGATTCTGATTCAATAGCTGATTCCAAATATGTATCACACTTAAGGTTTAAAATTGACAAGTCGGAGGATACGGCCATTTAAAAAATAAACAAGTAAAAAAATTAAAATTAACATCGTAAGACCAAAAGTAAAGGAGATAACACCGGGGTTTCAAAATATAACACCGGCACACAAAAAAAAAAGTTGTTTGTACATTTGACGCCACCTACCTCCCGACATGTATTTCGACCCGCTGAATCCGAATTTGAAGTCAGTTTGAACCGTACACCCTCAAATATCGAGTAAATTGAAAAACCGTAAAAAAATAGCGAAAATTGGGTGTTTCGGTAATAAAAAAAATTTTGTGGATCTAAACCAAGCCTAATTTTTATGTATTTCGATCCGCTGAATACGAATCTAAAGTATATTTAGACCATAAGCCGTTTTAAATCTAAGTAAACTGTAAAAAACCCTCGAAAATTGCTAAAAATGGCAAAAAATTGTGATTATGTTGATGAAAAAAATTGTCATTCTGTTTATACGTAATTTTTTATAGATTTTACAATTTTTCACATTTTCAGATTCTAAACTTGTATTTTATGCATAAAAAAATACAAGAAACGTATTTAATCGTGTTTCATAGATTTTTTTTCAATTTTTTCAACTGCAATTTTTTGCTATTTTATCGGTTTTTTGCGATTTTTTGAGATTTTGAGGGATTAATGGGCCAAATATATTTCAGATTCGGATTCAGCAGATCAAATTACATAAAAAATCCTCTTCGATCCGGGTCTACAAAATTTTTTTCATCAACATAATCACAATTTCTTGCCATTTTTAGCAATTTTAGAGGGTTTTTTACAATTTACTTAGATTTAAAACAGCTTATGGTCTAAATATACTTTAGATTCGTATTCAGCGGATCGAAATACATAAAAATTAGGCTTGGTTTAGATCCACAAAAATTTTTTTATTACCGAAACACCCAATTTTCGCTATTTTTTAAGGTTTCTCAATTTACTCGATATTTGAGGGTGTACGGTCCAAACTGACTTCAAATTCGGATTCAGCGGGTCGAAATACATGTCGGGAGGTAGGTGGCGTCAAATGTACAAGCAACTTTTTTTTTTGTGTGCCGGTGTTTTAGATAATATTTTTGTATAAAAATACAGTAGAATCAAATATCCCATACTTTCCCTTTATTAAAGTCTTTGAAACTTTTCCAGGTGAATGCACGTATATGCTTAATAAATAAAATAAATGTCTTGATAAATTAAAACGACGGTAACATTAATTATTCATGTTTCCTATCTGCTGTGTACTAACGTAGTGTTATCGGTTCGTTATTCTTCCCTTTATCAACGTGCTACTTTCTTTAAAACGTTCTTATCGACTGGCTTAAATTAATATACCTATACACATGGTTATGGCTAAACATTTAATTGCAAGTTTAACTATTTAGTGTATGAAAATGAGGAAAATTGTTCTTGCTGTATTTTTTAGTCAAATACTTAAATATGTTTGCAACTGAGAATATATTCTAAAGGTAATTCAGAAGAAATATAATATTATGTCCGAGTGATTAAACAATTTCTTTCTCTGAGACGCCATTTTTGTTTTCACGTCTGTCCTCGTTCTTACCACCATTCATAGCGACTATCCGTAAATGCCCACTGATTGAAGTCATTTATATGTTAGTTAAAAATAGGTACATCTGAATTATTCACTCTCTAGTAAATACAAACAACGTTAAAATAAAAATGCCGTCACCGAATTGTTTATTTGTTATTGTATTTGGGCATTGGAGAAAGCAGATTAAAACCGATAAAAAATGTGTAATAAGAGGTAGAATTCTTTTTATGCACAGATAATAAGAGTTACTCTATTACTTTATTAAAAAAGAAACAAATATTTTAGTTTAGTTCAGTAAATTCACATTAGGTTAACATACTTGTTAATTAGGTTAGTTAATACTAGTGGATTATTACAGATTATGCACAGAAAGTTAAGAATATTGGAAAAATCACACTTGAATACCTCCCTGCACAATTTTTTTCCGTGTGTATGCTTCTGCATGGTTTTTAGATGACCAGAATGAAAAAGTTATATATCTTTTGCATCGCATTCTTGTTTTTTCAAATTTTTGAATAGATACAATTAATACTCATTCTTTAGTTAATTATTGCGTTCAAGTGTGTTTGAAACGTATTCTGCAGTTTTTGAACAGATATGGAAGCAAAGCGTCATTTATCACAATCTACCCAATACGGTCATTGGTATGCTGGCTTGCCTCATGTCGATATTGCCACAGAATTAAAAATAGACCAAAACGTCATTAGTAGGCTTTGGAATCGGTTTTTAGAAATTGATTCTGTACAAGAACGACCCAAAAGTGGTCGATCCCGATCTACAAAACTGCGACAAGATCGTTATCTTCAACTTACAATAAGAAGGAATCCTACCCTTCATGCTTCTCAAGTAAAAAACATCTTACTTACAGCACATCGGGTTATAGTAAGTGTTCAATCAATACGAAATAGATTCAGGGAGTTTGGCCTGTCAAGTTATCTTTCATATCAAGCCCCTCGGTTAAATCAAGCTGACCATACCGCCTGTTTAATGTGGGCAAGGAATTATCAAAACTGGGACATGGAATGGGGTTCAGTTTTATTCAGCGATGAATCATATTTAGGCTTTCGCAGCAATAGTAGACTTCTACGAGTTTGAAGGATATCAAAGGAAAAATACAGCAAAAGATTTATCCAACCCACATTGGCTTTTAGAGGAGGCAGTGCTATGGTAGGAGGAGGAATATGTGTTGGAGGACGCACCGATCTTTACATCTGCAGGAGGGCCGTGACTTGACAAATGTATGCCAATGATATTGTCAGTAACATTGTGACGACTGTTTAAACTGCTATTGGCAAAAAAAACATTTTTATTGATAATAATGCTCGCCCCCATCGTACTCAGCAAGTATTCAACGTCTTTGAATCTCACGGAATTGATCGCAATCCTCTTCCATCGCGTTCTCCTGACTTGAATCCCATTGAACATGTGTGAGATTTATTGGGTAGGGTACTTCAAAACCATCAACCGACTCCAGAGGACATTAGGTGACTGTCGAATATTGTTCTCATTTTATGGACGCAATCCCACAAGATGAGATCGACCACATCATCAGAAGCATGCTCGAACGTATACTTGAAGTAGTGAGAGTGAAGGTCTAGAATACGAGGTATTGATGATAGGTTTAGGACATTGTTGGTTCCCCACGATTAACCACTTCTTACTAAAAATCCGCCATATTGTGGAGATCTATTCCGGTTTTCTCAATAGTACAAATCGAATTAATAATCCATGATACCAGTGCAAAAAGTGCGTGGTCTCTTCATTCTGCCCGCCCTTTGTCAGTAAGTTGAATGAGAAGGGTTGAACTTAGAGGTCATAGCTCGGGGCGATGGGAGCGGTCATGTGACTTGTTAAACTTAAATTAAAATTTCACATCGAATTTTTAATTCTTTTTTGCTGTCCAGTTGATACATGTTTTAAGATGTCCTAAAAAAATCCAAAAATACCCTTAACAGCATTTTTTTGTGGTCAGGTATGGCGCCTAGGTCCAACTTTCCTTCCGAAGCCATGATGGTTTGTGGCCACTTTCTTTTGAAAATCGATATATCTATTGCGTAAACGTGGTTTTTATGAAGTTAAGATACTATTAGCAGCATTTTCTTTTTGGTTACTGAAAGGGTTAATCTCCAAAAATGTGTTTTCCAAAGTAAGCTCTTTTTGGAAGAGGGTGTAATATCAGAACCATTGGTCCAAAAAAGGTTGTTTTAGTCTAGAAATGTTTGTATGGCTCTTAAATGAAAATTTTTGCACATTAAAGCATAAAATTGGTCATTTTGAAAATTTGTTTGTTAAAACACGGAGTGAATATGGGGGTGAATGAAGGGGTAAATGGGGTAAAGGACTACATAAAAAATGCTTTAATGTGCAAAAATTTTTATTTAAGAGCCATACAAACATGTTTAGACTAAAAAAATCTTTTTTGGACCAATGGTTCTGATATTACACCCTCTTCGAAAAACAGATTACTTTGCAAAACACATTTTTACATATTAACCCTTTCGATGACCAAAAAAAAATGCTGTTAATATTATCTTAACCTCGTAAAAACCACGTTTAAGCAATATCTCGATTTTCAAAAGAAAGTGGCCACAAAACATCATGGCGTCAGGAGCCGTTTTTTTGGAATTTCCGGAAGTTGGACCTGGGCGCCATACCTGATCACAAAAAAATGCTGTTAAGAATATTTTTGGATTTTTTTAGGACATATTGAAACATGTATCAAATGGACAGCAAAAAGTGGAGTTAAAAATCCGATGTGAAATTTCAATTTGAATTTAACAAGTCACATGACCGCTCCCACCGCCCTGACCTGTGACCTCTAGTTCAACTCTTCCCTCTCAACCTACTGACAATGAGCGGACAGAAAGTCGAGTCCACGCACTTTTTGCATTGGTATGGACTATAAGTGAAGAGTAGCTTTTAAACCTAAAACTAAACTTCGACTAAATGAATACTTTTTTAGAAATTAATAAAGACAGGTCTCAAATTTCGATAAAACTTGTGGATATGCATGGACTGTCTCTCAACCTTCTTTAATTTATCGTTCGAAGAGCCATACAAGGAAGTTAATGCATTCATTCTGAGAAGATTTCGACATATTTTTGGGGCTCACATAAGCATTTGCGAATATTTTTAGAGTGACGTCTGTGTGTATGCATGTATGTATGTCCTCAAAATTATATTTAAGCGATATGTAAAGAACAAAGCGTATTATGGTGCGGGTTTTTTGTTCAATTTGTTTATCCCTGATATATTTATAATTATTTTTTCAGCCATATTGGTCCTAAGTTGTCACAAAAAATATGGTCTAGACCCCGTATAAAGAAGGGTGAATATTTAAATGTTAACATTCCAAGTAACATTTTAAAATCCAAATAGTTGTTCCAAAATTTTATGAAAATTTAAGAAATTGAAATAGTTTTAAAGTTGCTGTAATAAATGTAAATATGACTTGAAAACAAAATGGTTTTATGTAAAAGTTCTATGAATTCTTTCAAGACTACATTAAAAAATCTACTTGGTTTCAAGTATATTTGCTCATAATAATACTTTATTAGTAGTAGCTAGTACCACCTTTATAAGGCTAATTGATCCTAATATCTTAAGACATCCTTAAATGCAATGGTTTTTTATAGTTCAGCGAACTTTTAAGAGTTTCATTTTTACTTCCATGCTTAGTTTTATAGCGCCTTTCTAGCAAATTTTTAGAACAAATTAATCCCAATACTGTTTACTCTGGTAAGTAGTATTTGATAAAACTATATCATGATAAAAGCATGTCTTTTATAAATCAATGTAATTTTACAAAAGCATTCATAAAACTACAATGTGGTGATAATGGAACAAATTCAATAAAACTTCAGGAAAATTTTCACAAAAAAATTTCACACGGGTCAATTTTGTTTTTCAAAAAGGCAACTTGTCTGTTAAATGGCATTCTTTGATTATGTTTTTTATTCAAGCTCTGATGTCATCGACATTTTTTTTAAATGCGACCTACATATATATTTTTTTATGGATGCGAATAAGGACTCTTCTCTATACACTGGTATAAAAAAGTGGCATTTTGAAGAGCAAAGTTTTCGAATTATTTGACTTCAAAGTTTCAGTCATTGTCAAAATTTTGAATATTTATTATAGGTATTTAAGTCTATTTTATGTTCGTCTTCAGTGTAATAATTATTATTACCTAATTAATTTAATATTTCGATAGATTATTTAGTGAGTTCTTATTTTCATGACAATTTTATGTTATTTTAGAATGAATTAAAAATTTCGAATAATTAAATTGTTTTTTGATTCGAAATTTTTTTTATATAATTTTTTTTTTAAGTTGTGAAGTCGCTAACATTTTCCTAACCGACAAAAGTTTTTCGACGAATTTGATTAGAGGTTTAAATTCTAAATACGGTGATATGAACACCGCTGTCCAAACTTATTTTCCCAATTTTTAAAATGCCTGAAACTTTGAAGGCAAATATCTCGAAAATTTTCATATTCAACATGCCACATTTTTTATACCAGCATATGTAAAAAAGCGTCCCCTATATGAATCCATAAAAAATTATAGGTTTTCGTTTAAAAAAATGCCAATGACGTCATAGCTCTAAAATAAAGCACAATCAAAAAATGCCATTTATCAGAAAAGATTCCATTTTGAAAAACAAAATTGACCTGCCTGAGAATTTTTTGTGAAAACGCTCCTGGAAAGTTTTATTGAATTTGTTCCCTACATTATCAGCACACTGTATTTTGCTATTTGAGAGCTGAATTCGCTTTGACCCATTCTTAATAATATATCCATTTTGGTAAAGGCTTTCCAGTATTCTCTGTGTGTCTTGTTGTGTATGCGTTTAAATTGACATATCAAAAAAGAACAAATACTGGATATTATTCTGGGTAAACCACGTTTTAATCAACTATGGAATCAAAAAAAAAGGTTTTTTGTTAAATACTTACATGAAAATACAACAGAAAAAAAAAAGATAATTCAGCAATATCCGAGTGCATTCATTATTACAAGGAGTTGTTCATTTAGAATTTAAACATGAATATCTAGGTTAAAATTTTATATCACAGCCAACTTATTCCTGCAAGTATTAAAATTTCTTGCAATGACCGTTCATTAACATCGCTGAAGATCTTTTTTTAAAGATTATGACATAGTAATTTTGGTTTTCTTCCTAGAATGGAAATAAATTTTATTTAGGACATATAATTTTAAAATTTTATTTCGAGAAATGAATATAGGACGTTTCGTAAACTTAATTTCTGATATTACTAAATGTTAAAAAAAATATTTACGTATTTAGAAATATTTTGGATTTTTTCCACACTTTAAAGAGTAAAATGTCCATAATTTTAATCAGTCCAACATTTGGCGTTTGGTATGAAATTAATTAAGCTGGTACATTTTCTTGGTCAGACAGTATATAATATATTCGATCTAAATTATTGTTTGATCATGATAACGATAACTAAGAAGGCATTGCTCCTTGACTGAAAATAATATAATCAGAGTGATACTAATTTACCGAGACAAACCATTTATATTATGGATAAAACTAAGTCTAATCTTGTCGATTTAAACGCCTTTAGCTATAAGGAAGTTACGGAAACCTGTTAGTGAGGGACGAAGCATAAGCATTGGATGATCGCCTCGAAATCTGATGTAGTAGGTGTGTGCGATAATCAGAGTTGTATCTGCGTGTAAGTTAGATTGGAAGAAAAGATTTCACATAGGTTGCGCCCACAGGTCAATAGTGTCCCGGAGTCCTGAATCCGGAGTTGCTAACAGGCGCGCAAACGTCATTAGTTAACAACTAAGTCCGGATTTGCGCGAGGCTACACTGAGATTATCCAATAGAAATGTGTTATCCGCTATAGATCCCGCCTTCTAATCACTAATATATTATACACTTCTACAAAAACTATTGGAATGTCGATCTAGTTTTTTTTCTAATAAAATTAATTGAAAACACTGTTTTGGTGCGCAAAACATACACCAGGAAAATAACGTTAATCCAGATAACCTGCATTTTGTTAACACGTTTTCATTTTATTTGTTAAGACATATTCTTTTAGCTGTAATTTATCGCACATTTCAATACGACATATGAATAAATTTCTTATTAATAGTACTAATAGGAAAAAAATTGAGTTTTTCCCCAAAAACCATTTTGATGAACTTTATTTGCTCATAAATCACGTAATTTAGTATTTTTAACGAGATTTCGATTTTTCTAGCATTACACGGGTTATGTAGAATAAATCGGAACCATCATGGCACACTTAAATGGAAAACTAAAAATTATATTATAGAAAATATTGACGTTTGAAATGTCACTTGTTTGGTGTCGTTGGATTCAGAAAACTATGCAGAATTCAAAAATTCAATAATATATAGGGTGTTCCATTTAAAAATCGAAAGTTAGTGTCACTTCCGGCGAAACCGGAAGTGAAAAAAAATCTCTTGTGTGTCAAAAAGTGCCGCTTATTACGTATATAGGATTTCCCAAATTTCAATCAATTATCTTCAAAACTAAAGGAGCAAAGGGGGTGTACCATGATCTGTTACATCTGGTATAATGATCTAAGGGACTAATAAAATTGATTGAATGAATGAATGAATACATTTCAATCGTATATTAGTTCAATTTCTGGTGAATGCGCTAAGATCAAATATATTTTTCACGTAAAATGTCGTAAGACCGTAGATGACTATAAATGTACAAGCAAAATACCAGCAAAATACTAGCGAGTTTTCTTGTTTTCAGCCACTTCGAAACTAGAAACTATTATTCAACTAAGTACATTTTATTGCATTGTATGAAAAGTTATTTAAAAAAAAATATTCACTTATTATAATAATAATTTCCAGACCACAATTTAAATACTAAGTACAAATTTTTTTGGGTTATTAGATCCAATGTAATTAAAACACTATTGTATTAACTTGCCGACGTTTCGGTATAATTTATTACCATCCTCAGGGCACTGTAAGATATAAATAAATTGATTGTAAGTTATTCTATAACTATTTATCACCCATATAGTTATAGAATAACTTACAATCAATTTATTTATATCTTACAGTGCCCTGAGGATGGTAATAAATTATACCGAAACGTCGGCAAGTTAATACAATAGTGTCTTAATTACATTGGACCTAATATCCCAAAAAAATTTGTACTTAGTATTCAAACTTATATTGAAGGAAAACATTTGTATTTAGAAAATCAAGTAAAATTGAAAAGTTTGAAGTTTAAAAGTTGTCATCTCGTAACTGTAATATTCCGATGTCGTTTAATAGTTCGTTTAGAACATCAATGTTTGTGTGTTGGGATTTATCAGAATATATTTAATAACATTCATTTAGACAGTGGCGTGGAAAAATCTTGGCATGCTGGTAATGTGTGGGCGTTCCAAAACCATCTAAATGTCATCGTCGACAAGGCGAAGAATGCTTAACAGCTGCTTAGTAGTAGCAAATAGAAAGAAATCAACCGCGTCGCGACGGCGGGCACAGGACATTTTTACAGACGCTTAAAATAAAACTTTTATAAAATATTGAAAGAAAGAGTACTTACGACGCACAGGGATGCCAATATGTCTAATAGCGGCAAAAAATTATTTTTGAAATTATTATATATTTTTTTAGAGCGAATGTTATTAAATGCGGTTATGTAAGTATGTTAATGGTTCCCTAAGTAAAAAACATCAAATTATCTATATAGGGTGTATCAAAAGTGGGTGGTCAAAAGCAAAATTAGTTGAATATTTGCAGTTTTTTTTTTTAATAACTCCAAAACTTATAAAACTATTCTAAATCTCCAAAACGCCATAAAAAATAATTGTATACATATAAATTTATAATAGGGTTAGACAAAAGTTTGGACAAATAACTCTGAAATTATTTTAGTTAATTATTAATAGTAATATTAGTTATGTAATATTATTAAATAATAATTCATTGTATTGTATTATAACATTATAAAAAAAATTTTTCAAAACCCTGTTGCACTCTTAGATCAAAATTTTCATTAAAATTGGAGTAAGTTTAATATTCCACAGAAGTAGATTTTCTGCTTTAAAAAATAAATAAATATGCAAATTTTGTTGAAACTTGTGAAATGTTTTCGAACAACTTTTGTTCATAGTTTTCCTTATCAGAAAAATTAAGTAAACTACACGAGAATTTATTTTAATAAGAATCTAAGTACAGAAAATGTCAAGAATGTGAATGAAAATTAAATATACAAGCTAATAATAAAAATTTTAAAAAAAGTCAAAGGCATCTGTGCCCCTCCAGAAAAATTAATAGCATAATTTTCAAGAAAAATGAAAGGTACTTTCGCAGAATATTTGCATTTTCCACATTACTCATTTCTGGTTAAAATAGTATTAGTAGAATTGAAACGACAAGGCACACTTTTTCATTGGTACTTTTGAAGATCTCGAAAACTAATCACAGGATTGAGTTGGGCCTGTGGAGACTTTTCATCGCAATGATAAGAATTACATCATATCAAAGAATTATGAAAATTTATCGAGACATGTTCCCACTAAAAGTATTCCTTGTCCTTTTGTATGTATGACACATTAATTTCCAGACACTTCGTTGAAATAATTATTTATTTCTACTTCGTTGGAAAGATTTGGTTATGAAACTTGGCAAAATATGAAGAGGAAGGAGTAACGACTATAACATAAAATGTATTTTTTTGTACCAATTTGGAGCATTTAGTACCAACTTGCCTGCAATTAGGTTTTAGATTACGCTGCTCTTAATTGCATCAAAGTTTTTATAAGGATCTTCTGTGCTTCCAGTAGGATTAAAACCGCAATTACTATGAAAAATAACAAATAAATACATTTTACTTTCCCAGGATAATATCAGTTTTTAGATGGTTTATTGTTTACATCAGAAGCAATAACTTTAATTAAATAAAATTTTACTGTAAAACTGGAACATCTACTATTACTTTTGCGAACTCGATCTTATTAGTATTTATCGAGGGAGCAATATTTGTTGAAAAAACTTCATGACTCAAAATATAGACTACTGGAACACATACGAATGAGATTATATCCCACATGGCACTGAGCTAATGGTTTCCATAACCACGGCCAAAAAAGGTGGGTGAACAGTGGGTAACCGGAACTTTTCGGCAACGCCACTGTGAACGCACCCTTCCCCCACGAAGAGAGTGAGATTATAACTAGAAAAAATGACCTCGGGAACTCTGACTTTTTGCCGCTATTAGACGTTTTGACATCAGTGTGCGACGTTAGGAAAGTTTATTCAATACATTGGCCACTGAATTGGTAAATAATCATTAGGGTAAATATTTGGATATAACCGAACGCTTCTACACTAATTATTACAGGGTAGATGGGATTTTGAGCTAGCTCTGACCTTAGTATGGTTATAAAAAAGAAAATTGCATATTTCTTTGCCTATTTGATACATAGTTTTTATCCAATTATTAATTCATTTCTCATACTGCTGTATGCTGTAAAAATATATTACATGTTTTATTGTTGTTTTCCCACCAAAAATTACTTTATAAGAATTTCTCGATGTTTAGATATTGAAATTATTGTGCGTTCATATTTTATTTAGAAAGATTTTGATGAAGCTCGAATTGTCAATATAAGTGATGCTGATAGGAGAAATTGTGGTTGATCCAAATGTTTCTACCGAAATAAGTTGTTGCCATTGTTGGTATAAATAACACATATGGCAGATAAAATATTTCTGATCGTCACAGAAACCTCAAGAAACATTCGGCAAATAAAGGACGATTTTCTAGCTGTTACGGGATATCCACTATCAAAAGCCAATTTTTAATGTTTTACTTATGTAATGAACTTATTTTTTTGTTAAATATTAAGTAATTTATCAAATACTGATGTAGTTTACCACAGAAAACCATATACTGCACACGACGCGCGTTTCGCCAACCAAGTTGGTATTATTTGGAGGTGATTGAAACTACGGCACTAGGTATGGGAATTTATAAAAAAACTACATCTTTTAGTGCTCTCAAATCAACACGAGTTTTTTCGACAAAAAACACTTTCCTTGTCCGTTTAGTTTTAGAATAATAAAAGACTCGTAAGTATTTGATAGTCCTTGAACATTAATTTGTTCACAACCAATTTTAAATCGAGATACATTTTACCAGAGTAAGTTCTCAAAATGGTTTATACCCTTCAGGAGAGAATAGAAATTATCAGCATTTATTTTAAAAACGATAATTGTGCTAGAGCTACGGAGCGCATATTCAATAGAAATCACCCAGATAGAAGGGTTGGTTCTCCTCAGTATATTTAATAATATATACAGATCTCTCGAAGGCATTCGACCGACTGGATCACTCCATACTGCTAAACAAAATGTCTGTTTTTGGTTTTTCGCCGTCTCTGTTATTATTTTGTCATGCTTATCTTTCGGATAGAAGGCAATATGTTGCGTATAATGGTTTCCAGTCTGTCGAATATATTGCTACATCCGGAGTCCCACAAGGGTCAATTCTCGGTCCCCTGTTGTTCAACATATTCGTTAACGATATTGTGAATGTTATTGATGTGTCCTGTCTACTTTACGCTGATGATGTCAAAATTTTTAAAGTAATTTCTTGTTTGGAGGACTGCGTTTCTCTGCAAAACAGCCTTTCAAACTTATTTAATTGGTGCGTTGAAAACAACTTAAATCTGAATGTGTCTAAGTGTAACGTTATGACCTACACAACTAAATACGAGGCTGTTATGTTTAATTACAGTATTGACAACGCAAACCTTCAACGACCTTCTACTCTTGCTGACCTTGGCGTAATATTCGATGGTGAACTTTCATTTATACCTCACATAAATAATTTAGTGTCTCAATCTTTTAAGACTCTTGGGTTCCTAATTAGAACTAGCAGAGACTTCTCGAATATCAGTACACTTAAAACTTTATACTTTGCTTTTGTTAGGTCTAAACTTGAATATGCGTCTCTTGTTTGGAACCCTCATTACAGAAATCACGTAGACTCTTTGGAGAAAGTGCAAAGACGATTCTTAAAACTATTATGGCTTAAGTCTGAGGGAGCATACCCGTCTATCGGTGTTCCCCAACAAGAGTTGTTGACTAAGTTTTCCATGACATCTCTTGAAAATAGACGCGAATATTTTTCTCAAGTATATCTATATAAAATCTTACACAATCAAATTGACTGCCAAGAATTATTAGGGAAATTAAATTTTCATGTGCCTAGTGTGAATTTTCGGAGAACACAAACTTTTTTACGTCTCATTTTCGCACTCGAATATTCTTAGACTCTCTCCTCTATTTACTATGTGCAACAATTATAACAACAGCTGTGGGCAGTTTGATATTTTTCATTGCACCCTTGTTTTTATTAAAAAAATGCTATAATAACTAAGTCTTTGTTTCTCTTTTTTCTTTTTCCCTCTTAAACTGTATGAAATTATTTTATTGTTATTTTTATAGAATGTTTTATTGTTATTTTTATACAATGTTTTTTTTTCTTTTTAAATTCTTTTCTATATACTTATACTGTATTGTATTTTTTGTTCTGTGTATTTTTCCTGCTCTAGAAATGGGTTTACCTGTTGAGCAGTGTATGCAAATAAATAAATAAATAAATATTTTACACTTATTGACAAAATTTATGGAAACAGGTTCTGTAGAAAACAAGAAGCGTGAACCTCAGTGACCGATTAGGAATGAAGCAGTCGAAGTGGCAGTTCTGGGTCATTTGCAGATGGATAATACTCAATCAATCGATCAGGAAAGTAGCTGAGGCTTCCGGTGTATCACGAAGCAGTGTTCATCGAACTGTAAAAGCCCACAAATTTCATCCATATAAATTTAAATTGGTACAAGAATTAAACGAAGATGATCCCGATCGTCGGCTTGAATTCTGTGAGATTTTTAGTGAACAATTAAATGGTAATGCCAATCTACTGTACAATACGTGTTTTTCTGATGAATCGACATTTCAGTTAAATGGGGAAGTAAACAGGCACAATTGTAGGTATTGGAGTAAAACCAATCCACATTTGTTCATGAAAACTCATACCCAAAGGCCTCAGAAGTTAAATGTTTGGGCTGGCATCTTAGGGGATCACATTGTCGGGCCGTTTTTTATTCCTGACAATTTAAATGACGAAAGGCACTTCGATCTGTTAGAGAATAACATCGACCCAATGATTACCCAAATGCTCGAAGAAGACGATAATCTTTTAGAGGGCGAACTGTTTTTTCAACAGGATGGGGCACCCCCAGATTTTGCTATAGCAGTCCATCAATTTTTGGATAATCAGTTTCCTGAGCGATGGATTGAAAGAAGAGGTCCTGTGGAGTGGCCCGCTAGGTCACCCGATTTAACTCCCTTGGATTTCTTTCTGTGGGAACATTTGAAACCGAAGGTCATTAAGAATAATTGAATGAAACAGAGTTGATGACTGTAAAGTAAACCGGTTTTGCATATTAAGCCACTGTATTTCTGTAAATTTATGGGATATATGGTCATATTTTTGTATGCCGAAAATGAACCGAAGGTATGGTACTTATAGACCGAATCTAAACAAAAATAGTAAACGCTAGAACAATAAGAAAATTGTGACAAGACAATCGTTTCACAAAGGATATTTTTTATTTTCGTGCTTAGATACGACCTATGAGGATACAACAATTGCATAGAGCTATAAGCCATCTGTATACATTTGGATACATGTAATTTAAATCTAAATAAATTGTCAATTCATAATCCCAAATTGTTTACCTTATCAACTACTTTAAGATTGACATTTTTTAGCTTTAACTTTACGTCTTTGACATACTTCTGATACAAAGTATTTGTGTCAAATAATAAAACCTTAGTTTTGGATGCGTTAAGAGATAAGGCATGATCTTTGGAAGTTTTTAAAATCGATTCTAAATCAGCATTTATATTGTCGAGGGCCAACTTTAACTCATCAGGTTTTAAAGACAAATATAACTGCGTATCGTCAGCATACATGTGAATTTTACAATGGTTTATGTGTTTATGAAAATTAGTTGTATAAAGACAAAGCAACAGCGGACCAAGTATAGATCCCTGAGATACACCTAATGTCAACTGCATTGGTTCGGAAATTGTGTTGTCAATTTTAACAAATTGAATTCTATTGGCAAGATAGGAGCATAATAGTTGCATGGAGTCTCTACTAAGACCCAAATAATGGAAAAAAGCTGCCAATATATGATGATCAATTGAATCATAGTCTAGCAAAACCGTTATATCTTTGTTGCCTACTGCGACAAATGCTATCAAATTAATATTATTAAGAAGTTACATCGAATACTTAAATTGTAAATATCTCGAAAACGATTAGCTTTATCAACATTTAAACGGCATATTTGTTTTGTTTAAAAATAATTACGCGCTACAAGTTTTTAACTTGTCAAAATTGTCAAAAATTTAAGAATAAAAAGTTGGGGCTTTGTTAAGGTATCAAGTAGCGCCCATAACTTTTGTACTGAAATGTTACCGTTTTCCACTCTTCACCATGTGTGCGCCGCTGACAGAGGACTCGTGATAAAACGTATCTATATTTAAAATTAAGTGTCAAAGAGACTTAAGACTGCGCGTGGAGGAGCAAAACACGGATAATTAATTTTCAAGTTATTTTCGGTTGATACATAATTCACAAATACAACCAAGAATGACGCATTTTGGCGTTGGAATACGAGGACACAATTACAAGGCATGATCCGCCTTTTCAAATTACGGATTTTATGTTATTGGTTTGGTTTTCATCTTCGCTATCACTAGAGTAGATAGTATTAAAATTGTATGAAATAATCTTTCCTTAGATGCATTATAAGGGAGAGTGGAAAATGTTGCATTCGATGTAATAAGGACAATTCTTATTTTTCCTAATATTCAAAGGGCTCGCACTTCTTTATTATGGAAAGGTAAAAAAACATAATATGATAAATAATCCAAATAGAATAACATGTAGAATATAAAATAAAAATTACCTACTAACAAGTGGATTGATTTGCATTTTTAAACGTCATTAGCAAATTATAACAGTGAATGTGTAAAAAATCTGCTTTCTGAGCATTCAATCAACAAAAAGATATTATTTGTTAGTATCGTTGAAAAACATCGCTCTATTTGTTTCAATCACATGAACACCAGTTTTAATACGAATAGATCGAGCCTTGGCAACTTTGTGTATGAATAGAAGTATGAACAAGGCGAGAAAGACAAAGATTCGGTCCATAAATACAAACTGAGCATATATGCCTTATATTTATTATAGAATGTACACGGTTATTCATTATAAATTACCCACACCTTATCATCGATATTATTGCCTATAGAAAAAAGTTTTAAATAAAAGTTGTGTGGTTATGACTGAATTTTGTTAAAATGCTGTCAAAAGTACAGTAGCGTGCAGATTTTAGAGGATACAAAAAAATTATATATTTTTTTAAATGGGATACCCTGTATATTATTACATTTTTGGAATAATCCTTTGTTCCTGATTTCAAAAATATACCATATGTTACCCCTACCATATACCGCTTTTGAGTTATTAAACGTCGAATATCTTAGTTAAACTAGTTACTGTAAATATGGAAAAGTTAACATTATTAAAGTGAGCTATGAAAATGACAATTATTATGTTTGATAAGTGACATTTCTTTAATGAAATAATCAGAATGGTTTACGGTGAGGAAGAAAAAGTCAAAATATTTACTTGTTATATACAAAATAACAAAAATAAACGTGCAGCAAAAAAGCATATAGGGTGTTATATCCAAATCGTCTAACACCATCAGAAAATACGTTAAAAAATATTTACAGAAAGGTGAATATACCTCCAGTTTTAGTAGAAGAAAGCATGTAGTTCAAGCAAACCAGGAAGAACAGCTAGATGTACTGCTTCATTTCGAAGGTAAGCCCATCCATATTTTTTTCGCGAATAGAGTTTTTTGAAACATTGTATTATTTTTTAGAAAATTCTGAAGTAGTATAAATAATGCAGTCGATCAATTAGGTAAAATTTATTCCAAAATCCAGCGTACGTTAAAAAATAACAGCTACAAACCATATAAAATTTTACCAGTACAAGTTTAACAGAGGCTCATAAAAGGAAAAGGATGGACTTTTGTCGCCAGATGATTCAAAACTTGGATGAAGATCCCGATTTTTTTACTAAAATGTTATGGACTGGTGAATCATCCTTTTCTATGGCATGAGTTTTTAATAGGAAAAATCGAAGGTCGTGGGAAAACAAGCACAACAGAAAAAGATTGGTAAAACAAATAAAGAAATCAGGAAGAAAAAGTGTTAGCGTTTGGTGCTGAATTTTCAGAAACAAATTTGTTGGGCCTATATGATTATACTTTAACTGGAGTTACCTATCTGGAAATAATTATCCCAGAAGCAGAAAATATTCTTTTGCAGAATTTTCCGGAAGTCGAACTTGATGATATAATTTGGATGCAGGATGGGGCAACTCCGCATAGTGTCCTACCCGTTCGAGATCATTTGAATAATGTATTCCCAATGTGGATAGGGAATAATGGACCTATTAAATGGCCACCTAACAGTCTGGATTTGACCCCTATGGATTCATTTTTTTGGGGATTTCTAAAAGACATTGTCAATAATAATAATAATAATAATAATAGTATTCGTTATTAAAGACAGGATTCGACTTGAAATAAACAATCTGAATGTAAATAAAGAAACCATTTCCGGTGCAATTATAAAATAAATATAAGAAGACGTTATCAATTATGCATTGACAATAATGGTGGACAAATCGAACATCTTTTATGAGTTATCATTTATTTATATTTAAATTTCCTAAATAAATCTTTATCTATTTTGTATAAATATTTGGTTTTTTTCTTCCTCACTGTAAACCATTTTGATTATTTCGTTAAAGAAATGTCACTTATCAAACATAATAGTTGTCATTTTCATAGCTCACTTTAATAATGTTAACTTTTCCATATTTACAGTAACTAGTTTAACTAAGATATTCGACGTTTAATAACTCAAAAACGGTATATGGTAGGGGTAGCATATGGTATATTTTTGAAATCAGTAACAAAGGATCATTCCAAAAATTTAATAATATATAGGGTATCCAATTTAAAAAAATATATTATTTTTTTGTATCCCCTGAAACCTGCACGTTACTGTGCTTTTGATAGCATTTTAACAAAATTCAGTCATAACCACACAACTTTTATTTAAAGCTTTTTTTTCTATAGGCAATAATAACGATGGTAAGGGGTGGCTAATTTATAATGAATAACCATGTACATAGAAATATATACATATTTACTTCATAAAATGTACGTACATATGATGTACATACCATGGACATACTAGTGTAGTAACGAGCGTTAAAAAAATGACATCAAGTTGTTCATGCAACTGAAAATGTGGAGCTTAGATCGATGTGTTATTTATACCGTCAGTATCAATATTAATGTCAGATAGCATGTATTTTCTCAAGAGTACAAAATTTTCATACTCAAGTCATACTTTCGCAATAGGTGAAAGCTGGATGGACAATGGACAATTTCACAGAACACTGTTTAGAAAAATTTAGAAATGAATTTCCTAGCGACTTTTTTTTTAACGCTCATTATATCTGTATATCTCGATCTGCTCGTTTTACATACGCATGTAAGAAATTCAAACCTGGAAACCTGGAATTCTGAATGAATTTCAGTTAGTTTCAATGGCCAATCGTACTGACACAATGCCAGTGAGACAAATTTGAGCGGATATTTGAAATGATAATAACTGATAGCCAAATATGGAGCTCTGGAGGACCTAAATTTGAAAACGGATCCCTTATCTAATATACAGATGGATCAAAGATAAAGGAAGGAGTAAGGTTGGAGTTTATAGCCCTAGATGTAGGCCTTAGCCCAAACTCCCACCATCATGCAGGCGGATATTTACGCCATAGAAATCTGCGCATCAGAATGCATTAAATAAGGCATACGAGGAACAAGAACCTGTATCCTCTAAAACAGCCAGGCAGCACTTAAAGCTATAAGTTCCTGTACTTGTAAGTCTAACATAGTTTAAGAATGTCTGCAAATAGTAAAGCAACTGGCAAGGAACAACAACGTTACCTTGATGTGGGTGCTAGGGTATGATATAATAGAAAGAAATGAGATTGCTGATAGCCTTGTGAGAGAAAGTGCAGGATCATCATTCATCGGATCAGAACTGTTTTGTGGAATATCTGAAAGCCACACAACAGACGAGGTCAGAAAGTGGGAAAAAGAACGTAAATCCACCTACTGGAAGTTAATTTCAGGTCAAAGACAAACGAAGAAGTTTATAAGCTACTCACAAAGAAGAGCTAGAGAGCTACTTGAACATAGCAAACCAGAGTTAAGGATACTTACAGGCCTTCTCACAGATCACTGCTCACTGAGATATCATCTCAAAAAAAAATGGGCAAAGCTGAAAGCTTATCTACAGGTGAAGCGGAAACCGCGGAACATATACTTTGCTCATGCAAAATCCGCCAAAGGCTATAACGTTTGGAACAGGTATCCATAACACCTATTGAAGTGAAAACCATATCCTCCAGTAAAGTTTTAGTCTTCTTCAGAATTGATGTGAAGATAACACTGACGTAGTTTTTCACAGAACACCAAAACACCATATACTGCACTCGATGTACGTTTCGTCAACCAAGTTGGCATCATCTGGAGATGATGCACTATATGGTGTTTTAGTGTTTTGTGAAAACTACGTCAGTGTTACAAAAGATCTTTTCAGGTCGTAGTGAATGAATTTAACGACCCACGCGCAATCTGATCTAATCTAAGGCCTGCGTTTTCAGTTACATGGGCAACATGCCATAGGTTTTTCTTCGAACGCTGATTATATTTATATATGTTATGTATCCAGATATACATTTTACATTTGATGAGATTCCTTGGGAATAAGCATATCTAGTTTAGAACATTATTTTCACATTATGTACCTATCCAGAATGTATATATATGGGACGTCAAATGTTTTGTGGGATGCTTCATTTTTGTGGGTTCAATATGAATAAACTACGTTACAGCCATTCGATAGTGGTTTGTCACCCTAGGCCTTACCGGTCAGTCCGTAACGCACAGTACTGATCGAACGAAGCCACTATATCACAAGGCAATTATTATATTGTCTGAACGTTATTTGTGGCATCCTCTAAATTTTTCTTTTTCTTCCTTGGAGCTTACTACCACATAAATAATTCTTGATTCAGTTAGTTACCCAGCATGCTACTGGAAAAATAAACCTCCGCGCTTGTGACTTTTACGTCAAGAGGAAAAGAAACGTCAAGGAAACAAATTATTATTATTTTTTGTTTCATATTAGATGTCAAAAAACACCACCTGACTGATCTTTTTACGTAAAAATCATAAACGAAGGGATTTATTTTTCCAGTAGCATACTGGGTAACTAACTGTGTTTTTTAGATAAACAGGAATTATTTATGTGGTGTATGCCCTAAGGAAGAAAAAGAAAAATTATTATTATACAGGGCTGGGCAACAATGCGTCCGACTTCGATATCTCGAGTTCTATGATAGCTAAAAACTTGATTCAAAAACATATGTAAACTAGATAAAAAAGCATATAACCGGAAATTGTTTTTTAATATACAGGGTGAACCAAGACGATTCTACAGGGTCAAGTAACATTTTTTTGAAATGAAATTCCATGTATATCCGAACATTTTTTGAAACCACTTTGTGGCCTCCTTTCACTCCTGTATTACTATTGATTTTCTCCCAACCACTTGGATGAAATGATTTTTTTTGTTGAAATTATACCATTTACACGTGTATATTAAAAATAACACTACAATCACAACTATCGATTTTAAGAAAAAAAATATGTTAGTACCAGTTATGAGATACGTGTGCGATGACACTCAGCCATTTTCACTTCCTAAAAATATACAGGGTGGACAAAAAAGGATTTTTAAATTTACAACTTTTTGAATTGAATTTTCTGAATTTTTTCAAATGGAACACCCTGTTTATTTTTGGACGATGTAATGTAGGATTGAAAAACGAACATTTTTTGTACGTACATTTGTGACCATTTTCAAATTTATTGAACAATAACTTCAAAATTCAGCAATAAAAATTGAAAATGAGGGTTTCTTTAAAATAATTCAAGAGAAGGTGTTATAATGAGCGTGTTACATGATACCCATAAAAACATCACACAAACAACAATCCAAAATATGAAGGAAAGGATAATAAATGCGTTTAGAAGTATCACTCCGGCAATGTACAACCTCATTCCAAAAACGCATAGAAATGTGTATCAATCAAAATGGGCAACATTAGCACTTTTTATAATATCTTCTCTTATTTTTAATTTTAATTGCTGAATTTGGAGTTATTCTTCAATAATTCGAAAATGATTACAAATAGCCATAGGGATGTACATACTGAAAATGTTCGGTTTTCAATTCTACACCACATCGTCCAAAAATATACAGGGGTTCCGTTTGAAAAAAATTAGAAAATTCAGTTCAAATAGTTGTAAGTTTAAAAATTTATACTTTTAGGAAGTGAAAACGGTTGAGTGTCATCACACAAATGTCTCATAACTGGTAGTAACATATTTTTTCTTAAAATCGATAATTGTGACTGTAGTGATTTTTTTAATATACACGTGTAAATGGCATAATTTCAACAAAAAAAATCATTACATCCAAGTGGTTGGAAGAGAGTCAATAATAATACAGGAGTGGAAGGAGGCCAGGTTTCAAAAAGTGTTCTGATATACACGGCATTCAGTTTAAAAAAATGTTAGTTGACCCTGTAGAATCGTCTTGATTCACCCTGTATATTCGAAAATAATTTCCGGTTATAGCCTTTCTTGTCTAGTTTATTAATGTTTTTAAATCAAGTTTCTAGCTATCATAGAACTCGACATATCGAAGTCGGACGCACTATTACCCCACCATGTATAGAAATAAAAATAGAAATAAAAGTCTTGTATTTTTTTTGCGTTCAGTTAATTCTTTTGTAAGTTTCGTTACTCATATACTAAGACAACTATATCAATACATTCGCTATTATAGTGAATTCGTTCCTAAATCGTCTTTTACCAATTCACCTAAAATGAGGCAGTAGGAAGTAATTCCTGGTATATAAATAAAGATGAATAGATAAAACATTATCATCATCATCATCATCATTATAACCAGTGTATAAAACTGTGACCCTGCATTTTATTTACAAACTGGTAATTAAAATTGTTGATTTTAAAAATTTTGACCTAGAGATCTATTTTTTATAAATTATATTAACATCTGTTATCAGAACAAAATATTTTTTATATTAAGTAGTAAAGAAATAGTTGAGTACCCTATAAATTAAGCCTTTAGTATTTTTGATAGTCCTAATATTTAGAAATACAGTACGAAGAATATTTCCGAAGTTGAACTAGAATGAACTACAATTCCATACCAAACCATGCCACTTATTTTGCTTTAATCGGTTTAACATTTAATTACGACAATGTCACTATATTTTCGGTTCAAGCAAATTCTTCAAAATAGCACACTTTTTTTAGTACTTTACAATAAGTTAGTAATAGAATAGTGTAATTAAGTGCGACTAGACAGAGTGTAAATAGTTCTACGAATCTACCTAATACCGTACCACGTCGTAAAACACGCGTCATCGCTCAAGCCAGACACACAGCTCTCTCGCAACTACACTAGTGATGGCAACTTTTTGAATAGACCGAACATTAAGAAAATTCAGCTTTCAATAACAAGGTAGCAGGAAAATGTAAAAAATTTTATATTAAATGAAATCGTACTGCTTCATTAATGTGACTTTTCTTTTATGTGGGAATAATTATTTACAATGTATATTAAAAGTAGCCATCACTAACTACACCGCCACCACCGGCTGCACTGTAACACACCCCAGGTTAATGAAACCAAGCACATCGACAACCAGTTAGTGCCGCATTAGTGTTACATTGCAGTCGTGAGTTACTAAAAAAAAAAGGAACGAACATCAAAATAATCAGCCCAAAATAAAAAAACGAAAACCTCACAGCAAACAGTAAGACTTGGCGTCCGCCATCCGTCCACTATATAGACCAAACCTAATCCACCTGAACTACATCTCCATATGGTCATCTTGTTCATTTAAGCGGCTTCTTCCTGTTTTTATAAAGAAAGTGGTGATACAGATGTGTTTTACAAATTTGTAAGATTAATTACTTTTAGCCCCTAAGTAGACTAAACATTGTACGACTTAGTTTCCTTTTATATTTTTTTCTTACCCGATTCCTTTCATTTTAAACTCTAAAAAACCAAGAATTTATTGGACTGGGTTTGGTCGAGCAGCAGTCAAAACCGATTTAAAACTATCACAAATTGTACTGACCACTGAGTATATGTAGTGCCATTGTTTAAATATACTAGTAAGCAGAGGTGGACATCGCTTTCAAATAAAGTTCTTTCAAAAGTATTAGAAGGAATGTAAATGCCGATTTAATTTATATTTGAAAATTCAAGTACTTTGGTAATTTATTATAAATTCTTTAAACCAGTCTAAAAGTGTTTCAAATACTCTTTAAATGCTTTAAACTACCATAATTATTTAAAGCATTTTAATTTAATGAAGCACTTTTAAACGCACGCGTATAACAGAAATTCTCAAACTATCTATGAAGAACCTCAATAATTATGTATAGTGTCCGCCTGAATCTCTCAATTTACTTTATAAAGGTAAGTAAAATTATTATATTATGATTTAAAATTATACAGAACGTGGATTAATGTTAACTGTAAGGTTTTTTATCCTTTAACATAAAAATCAAATACAAAATTTTTAAATGTCAAAAGAGCTAAGGAGATCTGTCTTATTGACAACATACGGGATATGTAAGATACTAATGTTTTATTTTTCGCGATTCCTATGCAATTATTACAAAAAAAACCTCTTGTAACATTTTTTGACTAAATTGTAATAACATTTGTTAGGATAATTTTTTTAAATATTTGAAGTGAATATTTATTATAGCTTATCTTTAAAATCTATCAAAGTATTAAGTACTTTTTGATTTATGTTTAAAGCACTATAGGAAAATATTTTTTGCTCTGTACGCAAATTAATTTTTCAGAGTGCTTTGCCCAGCTCTGCTACTTGGTCGACCGGCACTTAGTTTTGGTAAATACCAAAAAATCACACACAACCTGAATTTGAAATGTTTAGACAATCTGCTAGGTTTAATTTATTATATTAAAGAGTAAAACATGTTAGTACGTACCACTTAAATGTGTTGGTTTTCGTGTCTAATAATATTTTTATCGATTATTTTTTAATTCACAATTACTATAAGAAAACACAACATTGCGTAATAAACAAAAAAATATAAAAGTGAGAATAATTTTCTTTTGGTCAGGCCTGTAATCCAAAACAGAGTTCGTTGTTGTTTGTCAAAGAAACGAATCGAGTTCAATCATTTTTAGGTGATGTATTCACCAAACCCAGTGCAAAAGTTGCAACACTTCCTGCTATCTGTGTAAATCTTATCACTTGCTACCTTCACAGGGCAGAACCACCAGCTGATAAATATTCTAATTCGTGTAAGAAATGTATTAATATTTGCTTCATGGGATAGTATCTATTAATAATATTTGTTGTTTCAGATTCGAACATATGGAGATGTTTGTATGGATGGTTGAGGGTATTTTGGTGCAAGTTATCGGTTGGCGGACATCGTGCAATGTAGGCGTTCGCGGAGCCGTTAGTGGTGGACACCTGGGGGTTTCTCCAACGGCCTTGCGAGTGCCGGCTAATTGTTTAATAGTGGAACTCAATACTAATCAAAATAAAATGTCACACGCACACTCACAAACACTCATCGAAGAAACTAACTGTTTACATTTATTGTTTGAGCCGTTACGAACGATGGTTCGGGGTACGTCTCATTGTCAGCCAAATTCAATAGAATTCTATGGATTTACGAATCACCAACTGCCTTCATGACAAAAGTAGCTAGAAAATATGAAATATTGATTACGATAGAGTTGGTGATGTATACTAGATTCAATTGCACTTCGAGTGCAAATTGCACAACCTCTTTATTTACATTACTTACCCATACTGGCTGGGAAGTAGCGTAGGATAAGCTCCCGCCCTCACGCTTGGGAATGGAAAACCTGTAAAAATAATACAGGAGTCAGATTAATGATGTTGAATACGGCTGAATTTTTGTTTACATAGACGTCGTGTCTGTATTGTAGTATAATGCAAACTAGTCAATAAAACCATATTGTAAGTAATTATTCAAGAACAAAGTCATTAACTAATAATATGTACATTCTCTTGTTGCCATAGCTTTAGCAAATCACAAAGAAAATATCTCATTATGTTGTGATTAACATTATCAGACAATTTGTTTGCGTTTACTCCTTCTGAGTGGATCGCAAATTGCCCTATAGACTTCATATCAGGTCTTAGTGATGGCCAATGCAAAACTTCTATTCAACAAATTTGTAGTAAGCTCTAGAACTTTTTAGATCTCATATGCTGTTAAATTTGTTGACAAGAATATTCGTCTAAAATACTTTCAACGTGTCGTACTGGTAACTAAAATTTTATAGCTACAAGTATTGACACTTATTTAAATTTATCACAGCTTTTATGATCTTCTGTGGAACAAGTGGGGTGACAATGCTTATTATTGTTTAATGGAACAAATACACAATACACGGTTGGTCCAGGGGATCAACTAGCTCCTGTGAGAAACTTGAGATTTCTATACATTTGACCTAATTTAGGAAACGAAAACATCCATTGTTAAAAACTACATGACATTCATGTCGGGACAATCGGTTGTGTTTTTACAAACCTATGTTGAAAAACTACCGTGCTAAAGTGTGAATATTATAAATTTTCTAAATGCGTGGTTAAAATTTGGTGGATATAAAGTGCCATCATAGAATTAATTGTATGTATTGACACTGAACTGTCGCAAATCGCTTTGTTTCCACCAGAGCTGTGCTATAATTCCATATTTATAGTAAATTATGTTTTATAGAAATTTCAGATCATAATGCTACATTTTTTGCTAATCATACTAAAATACAACAATATAACGATATATTATTATTCTTTTTAGGACTAATCGAATATTCGAAAAATTATTGTTTGAATGCTCAACCCAATATTCGAATATTATATTGTTCGCATATTCAGCTATACAAACAATTATTCTAATTATCATATAATTATCATTATTGCATAATTTGGATAGTTAAACTAAATAATAATGATAATGTTCAAATAATGGTATTAGATAATTGTATAAATTTTTGCTAATAATTAACTAGGGCTTAGAAATCACCAGGGAGAGGAAACTGGACCAGAGTTCAGGATTGGTAACTACTACTGCCTCATGATTGACACAAGGACAGAAGTAGACAAATAAAAGCAAAGGCATAAAATGAATATTGAAATAAATACCGCTTGATACAATGTATTATTCAGAATGATTGAAACCTGCCATCGCATTAGCATACATGGTCACAACTAATATTCGTTTTGCATTCCTGGCTGTTAAATTTGAGCGAATTGTTATGTAACGGGTGATTATAAAGTAAGGGATATATTTCAACTTATTATATATTCTTAACAAATCAAATTAATAACAAAAAGTAAATGGAATCTAGTTGCTTACATAATGGAATTTCTGATGTCAAACACTAGTTACCGCAAATGCTCGATATGACCTCCATTTTGTTATTGTAAAATTACCAACCGTTCCTCCAAATTGTATACAGCACTATTTAACATTTCTGGCTGAATTGCACGAATTTGCTCTCTAATACTGTCCTTTAATTCCTCCAGCGTTGTTGTCCGTGTTCTAAACACCAAAATTTTTAAATAACCCCACAGCCAGTAATCCGCTGGGTTAATATCAGGCGATCTTGGTGGCCATGAATTTGCAAAATCTCTGCTTATAACACGATCTTGAAAAACCGCAGTTAACAATTCTTTAACTGGTCGGTAAATGTGCGGAGGTGCTCCATCCTGCATAAAAATCATGTTTTCAAGTACTTCGTGCTCGTTTTGCAACTGTGGAATTGCATAATCCCTTAACATTTGCAGGTATCGTTCATCAGTAACAGTTATAGATACGGCCTCCCCATTCTGTATTTCCTCGAAAAAGTATGGACCAATGATGAAATTAGCTGTGAAACCACACCAAACGGTGACTTATTTGTCACGAGCGCCTTGCTGAACGATTTCATGTGGATTTTCTGTTGACCATATTCGACAGTTTTGAGTATTAATTCCACCATTAAGAGAGAAATGGGCCTCATTTGTCCATAAAATACGGGATAACCATTCGGGTTCAATTTCCATCTGAGCCAATACGTGTAATGAAAAATCGTAACTGAGAGCAAAATCTGCGTCCTTTAATTCAAACAGCAGTTGCCGTTTATAGGGATACATTTTTAGAATTTTCCGTAAAATTTTCCAAACCGTGGTGTATTTGTAATCGTTTTGATATCGCATTCACACAACTGATTGCTAGCGGATTAGTATTGGTTACGTTTTGATTCTCCTGAAGGACTTTTGCAACTTGGACATCACTAATCTTAGGTATTCTTGACCTCGGAAGGTCTTTTACAGACCCTGTTCTTTCAAATTTGCTAATCAAATTACGATACGATTATGCACGGCGCTGCTCTCAAACCCATTTCCGTATGAAATCTTCGTAATCCAATAGTGTAATTTTTACCGCCTTCATAATATTATTGCACTAAACCAATTCTTATTTGCAGATCCATATTGAAATTGGTACAATTTACGTTACGCGAGTTTTATTTTGAGAACAATTCTCTAAATTACGATTATTTCGTTTGACACTTGTATCAATAGTTGTCACGACAATTCTTTTGTTTTCCATAGATACACTAAAATCCAATTATTGAGGCAACTAGATTCTGTTTACTTTCTGCTACTAGCATAATTTCTTAAAACTATATAAGTATTTAAAATAGACCCCTTACTTTATGATAACCCCATACATGTTTTTGTTTATTTTTCAAGTTAGAAACAATTTTTTCAAAAGAAAAAGTTGTAGTGAATCAAACGCGCTCTTTTAGAATCTCTGTAAAGAATATACAGGTGCTCCCATAAAAGCGGGACAAACTAAACTTACATTTTTTTAAATGGATCACCCTATATTTTTTTATATTTTTGAAATCTGTGTTTTTTTTGTGATTTCAGATATATAGATAGTTGTATCTTTTATTTATTGTAAATTTTATACTAACATCTTTTGCCAGGATATCAGGTTAGCCTGGATGAAAAACACTTAATTTGACACTTGTGCCTTACAGAATAATTTAATAAATTCAAGAAACAATCTGCGTTATAATTATTATTATTATTACTATTATACATACTATACCAAATAAAATGTTACCCGTTGAGGAGTTCTTGTTATTTTTTATAAATAGTGAACATATCGTATCGCTCTGATAAAGTAAACGTTTTCACAAATAATATGACACACGAAACCACGCAATTTGCTTTTTGAATTTATTAAACTATTTTGTAAAGCATACGTATCAAATTAGCTGCTTTTCATCCATGACGAACCTGATAACCATGCAGATGCTGGTAGTATACAATTTGTAATAAATAAAAAACAGTAAAGGATAAGATACAACATATCTATATGTTTGAAATCACAGGAAACACAAATTTCAAAAATGTCAAAAATATAGGGTGGTCTATTTAAAAAAATGTAAGTTTGGTTTGTCCCGCTTTTATAGGACCACCTGTATATTCGCTGCAGAGATTCTGAAAGAGTTCATTTGATTCACTACCACTTTTATATAAAACATTTTTTTTTACTCGAAAAATAATCAAAATATAGAGGTGGGCCTTTCCGTTGGATAACCCTGTACAAAGGAAATGAACGTTCCACATCTGCCTAACTTAACAGTGCAAATTCTAAATAATTCACATGGACAGGCAGTAGTGATGGAAATAATCGAGATACGATAATCGAATTAGTCGATTATTTAAATGTCTCGAGATAATCGATTATGACTTTTAAAAATTAGTAGTCAAGAAAATTAGTTGTACACAATTATTGCATGATGAATGCTGCTACAAAAATAACAAAAAAGTTATGAGGCTGAAATTACTAAAGTTAGTACCACTAATAGTAGTCGATTATTAAAATATCCCAATTATTATTCCCATCACTAGTAGGCACTGACAAACCACGCACATAATTTTACACATTGTTTTGTATCCCAGGTTAGCGCACCATATGCCAAACACCGCTCCGCGAAAGCAACCGTACGAGGTCGTGTTGCTTATTGAGGAACAAACGCTTAGTTACGTATAATATTATATATGTCTATCCTGGCTTCCTGCCCCAACACTGGTTACCGAAAGGTATATAAATTAAGGCACAGATATCAATTAAATCAATTATATAAAAGATCTTAAAAAATAGGATATTGTTATGTAACAGCCGGCCCTGAAAAATGGCATGTATTTCCTCTCGAATATTAAATGTTGGAATATTCATCTATTCCAATTATTCCAATACAATTTCGATATTTAAATATTCGATTAATTATTTGATTATTCCATTATTTAAATAATTTAGTCTCAAAACTAATCAAATTTTAAACATTCGAAAATTCAACTATTCGAATTATTCGAATGTAATATAAAAGTTTTGCTACGATTTAATTTCTTTGAGGCGATGGTTTTATTTCACAAAATATAAACTATCAAACGTATACGAAAACGTATATGATATTACATATTATAAAAATAGAAAATAAATTAGATCACTGTCTACTTTCTGGGATTCAAATAAAAGCACGGTGTTTGAAAGAAATGTCTACAAACCATAGCTAGTTATACATCCGCATTGATATGTACATACATGACATAATTTTAATAATTAAAAAACGGAATTTAAGCAAATATGAAAATTTGACAATAAAATAAGCTTAACGTATCTTTTTTTGTGTCCGATACGAACCTATTGTAAGGAAATAAGCTCTATAACCTAACCAGGTGTTTGAACACGAGTATAGTTCAGCAAGCACGGGCCACAGAACAGCAGTAACATGGATTCCTATCCACCCTTCTTCCGGCGCACCCGGACATCCGTACATGTCGCACGACCACCGAACCAACAATTCGTTTAGTAATCGGAAATATTTTACCAGGTGGAGAAATTGTCTTAATTTGATCTGTTTTCGTGCTGGGATGATATTATAAGCCGATATTTTAAAATAATAGTATTTTATATAACAAATGGTGTTTTTTTTACAAGCGGGGCGTTTATAAACCACACGAGTAAAAAAAACACATTTTAGTTTCGAGTTATATACAGAACTTCTCGTATCGCCATTCGAAATTAGAAAACAGTACAATTTTGTAAAAATACGGCAAATTGACAAAGTTACCTTGTCGTAATGACTAAATTCTATTGCTGTTTCCATAGAAACCAATAATAAAACAACTAAATATTGAACGATATAAACGTCGCATTTGACACATCTACTTTACAATAATTATTATTTGGAACAAAATGAGTGATAGTGAGGAAGATTTTATTCCTGGTACTTCTCCGGAAATCAGGGATCAAGCAATTGCTGTAACTTTAGATTTATTACCAGCGAAACCTAGAAAATTGTACGAAAAAGAATATGATTTATTTATGCACTGGTGTAAGCAGAAAACTGTGAGTAACTCTACAATATGACCATTGATAACATTGTGAGAAAAAAATGCATGCTGGTTGTTAAAGTACCTGATTCGAAGACCCACTTTGACTTTTACGGTAATTGGTGAGACAGTTAATGGAATAAATCCACTAAATATTTATGATAAATATGCAGCTATTCGCCCTACTAATTTTATTTATTTATTTATTTATTTATTTATTTATTTATACGCTGTTCTACAGGTAAAACCCAACTACAGAACAGGAGCGTAAGAAAACTAGTGAAAAGAAAGAATACACATAATTAAAAGTATGTATGCGTGAGAGCAAAAAGAAACAACAAAGTAAAATGTTGAATTAAAGCATATTAGCGACAAAAACGAATAAACAGAAAAACAAGTCGCTTATTTCAAATAAATAGATTGAATGTCATTAAGGCGACAAAAAAATATATCCAATTTATTACCGAGCAAATTGTTATTATTCCACATTGTATATATGGGAGAATGGTGAAGTGTATTTGTGTGCGCGGTGGAGTGAAAAAATGATTTGTTTCACGTGAGGATGTTCCAGGAATATGAAAATTTAATTGTTCAGTAATGTTTTGATAGTCTATTTTATGATTTATTATTTTATATAGAAATACCTGTGACTGATACGTCTGTGCTTAAGACTGGACATTGAATTTCTATCAAGCAATTCTTGTTGTGGAAAACCGATAGGCGGGGCTACTCCGTCAGATTTGAAGCTAAATAATTTAAGTAATCTACGCTGAACGGATTCCAAATTTTCAGTATGTACATAATAGTGTGGATACCACACAATCGCAGCGTATTCAAGTTTGGATCTAACGAAACAATTACAAAGTATTTTTACGGTATTCGTATCCGCAAAGTCACGACTACAACGGACTATAAATTCATAAGTTTTGTATGCCTCAGATACAATGGTTTCAATATGATTTACGAACAAGAGTTTACTATCAAAAGTTACACCAAGATCACGAAAGTTATTAGGGCGCTCTAAAATAACTTTATTCAGTTTATATTCAAAAGCCAGAGTAACTGATTTTAACGTGTAAGCCATTGCATTTTAGAGGATTGAGGGGTAAGTTGCTTAACTGACACCAGTTCGAAATTTTATCTAAGTTGTATTGGATTAGTTCACAGTCGCTCATGCTTCGAACTACACCAAAAATTTTTAAGTCATTCGCATAAAGAAGACAGTTGACATCCAACTGGTCAATTATGTCATTGATGAATATGTTAAATAATAGTGGCCCAAGTACAGATCCCTGCGGAACTCCTGATGTTGCAAGGTACTCGACAGACCTGAACCCATTGAAAACTACATATTGCTTTCTATTAGATAAATAAGATGCAAAAAGCGTTAGTAGTGCGTCAGAAAGACCAAACATTTTAAACTTATTAAGTAGTATCCCATGATCTAGTCTGTCGAATACCTTAGAGAAATCTGTGTAGATAACGTCAGTTTGAGCCTATTGATTCAGCAATGAATTGCGTGATACACACTAGGTTGGTTGTGGTGGATCGACCTTTCATGAAACCGTGTTGGTAAGGTGAGAGTCTGGTACTAATGTTGCCGTAAATATTACTATGTAGTAAAAATTCAAGAGCTTTGCAAAAATTACACAGTATGGAAATTGGACGAAAATTTGTGATAACGAGTCTGTCACCATTTTTATATACGGGATAAATTTTGGAATATCTCCAGATTTCAGGAAAGTTTTCCGACAAAGATTAAATAGGATTTTAAGTGATGAAGCAAGAATGCAGGTATAGTCCCTTAGGATAAAAGCAGGCACTGCATCTGGACCGGTTGTCATTTTGGTCTTAATTTGTTTCAATGCGACAAAAACTTCATTTTCGTCAAATTCACGAATATGGACAAACAACTGTGAACTAGACGTAGATTCTCCATTGCTCAAGGGTGCATCAGATATAGGAGAAAAAGATTTACTAAAAAATCGGCATTGGAGTTTAAAATATCTTCAGGGTTATCAAGTAATTGATCATTATAAAACATGCTATTAGATATGCTAGTAGATCCTTTTTTATTTTTTATAAAAGCCCAGAATTTATTCGGATCATGCTAATGCTATTTTCAGCTGAATGAGTGTAGTTCTTGTATGAGATATCAATTTTGAAGTCATCGATGGCAGTTAGGTCATTATTATTTTTATGTTGACGCAAGAGATTAGCTTTAGTTTTGATATTTTTTATAATATCATAGGTAAACCATGGGGGGTTACGTTTCTTACAATTTAAAGCAAATTTAGGAACACAAAGATTAAACGTGCTGTATAACTTATCATAGAAATAGGTACTAGCATCGTCAACATCATGTGTATCACAAAGGGGTTTTTCTTCAATATCGAGGAGAAAAATGTACGGTCCAATGAGTTGGTATTAATACATTTTCAAAAAATACCAAGTATTATAACTAAATACCTTAACAACTTATCTAATCCTGAGCAATAACGGGTCACAGCTTTACGAGATCTTCGACATCCCTATTAGCTGGTTCTGGAGCTGATATTCTTACCCTAAAACGTCATGGGGGATTGAAATCCTCAACAGTTGCTGAGGAATATGTACAAGATAGCATCCAGAACAAAAGTGAAATTTCAAAGAAGATATTTTCAAACAATACTACAGAAATGACTATGTCTGCCGATGTAGTCGTTGGTGAAAATCAGACCAACCACCATATTAATATAAATGAATCAAATATTTTTCGCACATATGAACCTAAAATTCCAGGAATAAATATAAATAATGTTAGTAACAGTACTATTCATAGAAATGTAACAAGTTCATGGCATTCTGCATAATATCCTGGATTAGCAAAAGTCGCTTATTTTTTTACTAATCTGCAGTTAATAAAAAACAATGTAGATAACTACGTCCACTATTTGAGAGAGGACCTAATATCTGAAATGCGCCGGTTGTACTCGAACAATGATTATGTTTTTATTCAGGATGGTACCCCGTCACACGGGACTCTAAAGGCAGGTCATGACGCCCCTCAATGAGTGGTCCTACGAGACACTGAGGAAGCATTGGAGGACTAACGGGGCCTGTAGGCAAACTTGAGATTTTCTGACTGCGTCGAACAATTCGAGATCGCCCTGGTAACTGGGCCGGAGTCGGATGACTCTGAATCTTTTAATCGGAGTTCTGCTCGGCCACAGCAGACTTAGGAGACATCTATCTTTGATAAATATTGAGAAAGACCCTACATGTCTATAATGGTAAAGTGATGAGGAAACGACTGATTACTTCCTAAGGCAGTGTGAAGTGTTGCAAGCGGACTTCTCGTTATAGCAGTTTGGAATCCATTGCTCAAAGTTTGGAGTACGACAAACCGATTACCAATATTTGTCATGCACTGTGGTTGAGCTGATCCAACTTTTTTCTCATATACTGACCGGTTTTCCGGAATCTTGTTATTGCTTGCCTCACCGTCGTTTCTGGCAAATCCAAACTACGGTCTGCATACCTTTGACTTCTCCCATATTCTACTAGAGCCATTATTCGGGCAACTTGAGCCATCATTCAGCTTGTTATGGTACTTCATGACATGATTTATGATACTTCACTGATGACATTCCATAACTTACCATATCATTTCAAACGCTCGAAAGAAGCGTATAACTGAGGATCGAAGCTTAAGACTTGCCTCGTTTTTAAATTGTATATCTCCTCCAATAATGGAGAGAAGAAATTGAATTTACGATTAATTAGATTGGATTTATTATCACTAGTAAAATCTAAAGAGTGTTTTGAATTTCACAGAAAAAACATACACCGCTATAGTATTATATATTTAGGTGAAATTATAAATGTACAAAAGTTATCGAGCATCATAGTTATGGAAGATACGCCACTTTTTTGTGTCCGTGTATTTTTGCAGAAATTAGGTCGATGTAGAACACTTCGGGAACCCTGTATGTTGATTGTAATTAACATTCTTGAACACGTTATTATAATTTGCTTTCCATCAAAGTAGTTTGATTTATATTTTACCTCATCAATCTCTTCAATATGGCTCAATATTTCTTAAGATACTGAGAATAAATATTAGGTTTGTTCCAACAGCAGCCTCGGACCAGTTTGAAACCATCAGAAATATTCACTCAGCTGCCTCATAGACACTAAGCTAACTGTATTTACATTAATACTTAATTAGGTGAATATTTCTGTTGCAACCTAGTCCGAGTCTGATATTGGAACAGACCTATTAACGACCTCTTTATAGAGTTTTGGATGAGAGTGATGGGAGTGGTGGTCAAGGAAAATCAAGTACCGTTAGTTGAGGTAAAGATGGGAAGGGGCCACGAATCTTCTCTGCATAACTTTAGTTTGAGTACCCATGAAATAAGTACAAATTAATATAGCGCTTTTCTAAAGTATGACGGAGAAAATATTTTTGTTTGTTAAGAATCATAATTTTTTTTAAATAAATACATGTTACCCTAAATAAAACTGTAATAACTATAACTAAAACCATGCAACTAGGAATGAATAAATAATTAAGTGGCCTTAGTAGCTAGTTTCTCTAAAATTAAAACGACAGTTTAAGACAGTGGTTCAGTTTATATCAAACTTTTTTGCCACATAGTGACATTATGTAACCATATAAATATAGATTCGGCAATATGCAAAATGAAACTTTATTATAAATTCTATATTTTACTTACCAGCTGGAACATTCCCTCTCGGTTTGGCTCCTAATATTGCTAAATTCACATTTGCCTTCCTTCCATCTATAATTGGATTTGGATCTTTGCATGCTCTTTCCGCTGAAGCCCGATCACCCATTATAACCTTGAACAAAACAGCACATACAGATCGAGTCATAAGTTTATAATATTAATTTTATAGTGCTATTTTTTTCTCTATAAATCTAATGGCCAATATTAATGCAGATATTAAGGGAGGAAGGAAATGAAATTGCGGACAAGACATATTACAAAATAAGTAAAACGTCTTGTAACTTTATCATGTACATATAATTTTTATTTTATTGTGAAAGGTTAATTTTATCTATTTTTGAAAAATAGAATGGAACAAATAATAAAAATTGCGTAACTTTTAAAACAGCTTCCACAATCATGAAAATACTGCACGATGCAATCGACACTGTTTGTGAGTCTGAGTTAGTATTATTTATCCCTCGATGATGTCAATTTGGTTGGCGAAACTCGCTTAAATATATTGTGCAATGTTAAAAAAATAGGTCTTGTGCGTGACCCTGTTTTCGAGTAATAAATTCAACAATCCCCACAAAATTTACTAGTGAGTAATTGTGGAATCCGGAGATCTAGCTGGCCAAAAATATTGCCCCTATTGGAAAATCAACGGCTCGGAAATAGTTAACCTTTTGCCATTGATATTGCAGTTGTATGTGTACTGTTTTGTTGAAACCTAGAATCACCAGGAATATAACTTCTGTTCAAAACTTAGAATTAATAGATACGCGTGTTATAGTTGTTAGTTTTGAAAAAAATATGATCTTAAGATGGTTTATAGCGGATGGGCCGAAAAAACCGTACTATTTGTTTTCCTTTGCCAAATTTTTGTTCTTAACCGATTTTAACAAAGTTGGTGTCAGTGATTAGTTGATTAAATAGGCTACAAAGTCCAAGCATCGAGATGGTCGAAACGTTAAAATTCAAGATGGCGGACGTAATTGAAAATAGGTCGTCTTTGGCGCTCGTTCTTTTAAACTGAATATTGTAAAACTGACAGAACTGATGAAAATATACCGGATAAGTTAATATAGGTACCCCCCAACACAAGAGCGATTACGTCCCGAAAGCTGGCAAAAAGTCCAGAGACTAGCCTGCCTAGGGATCATTGGTGCAATGAGGACGACACCGACAGTTGCTCTGGAGGTTCTGCTAGGCCTGCCAACGCCTTCCTCGTGGATAAAGAGGGAGGCTATGGTGGCCTATCTGAGAATGCGGGATTCTGGGAGCTGGCAGTGTTCAGGCAGAGCTGAAGGGCACGCAGCAATTGCTGGACTGACGGTGAGGGAAATCCCTCTCTCTGTCCTGAAGGTGAGAGAAGCGAAAGATCAGCTAAGGTTGGAAAGGAATTACACTCTTACTCTTTCTAGTAGGGAGGAGTGGAGTGAAGGAAGAATTGACTTCCGCCCGGACTCTCTGGTGTGTTACACAGACGGATCTCGGGTGGCCACTAGACCGTCTTCTGGGGCGGGAATATATCTGGAAGGCAATGAAGTACAGGAGAGTTTTGCCCTAGGCTCGTACACCACGGTCTTCCAGGCAGAGGTTTACGCCATCCTAGCGGTGGTAGGTTAAGAATGGGGCGGAACAGATAATATACATCTGCTCCGACAACCAGGCTGCTCTAAAGGTGGTGTGCTCCCCCCAGGACGAGATCAGCTCTAGTCCAGGAGTGTGGGGATGCCCTAGATGAGCTGGCCAGGCATAAACAAGTGAGACTGGTATGGGTCCCGGGACATATGGGAGTTCCAGGCAACGAGAAGGCCGATGAATTGGCTAGACTCGGAGCCGAGGAACCCTGTCACGGGCCTGAGCCTATGTTAGGTATTTCAAGAAGGCAGGTCACAACGGCCCTCAATGAGTGGGCCCACGAGACACTGATGACGCACTGGAGGACCAACAGGGCCTGCAGGCAAACCCGAGATTTTGTGACGGGGCCGAACAAATCGAGATCGGCCTGGTTGCTGGGACGGAGTCGTAAAACTCTGAATCTCTTAATCGGTGTTCTGACAGGCCACTGCAGACTTAGGAGGCATCTATCATTGATAGGTATTGACGAAGACCCTACATGTCCAAGATGCAGGAGTGATGAAGACACAGTATCTTCGGTTCTGAGGCGCAATAAGTGACATCCTGACCTTCATCAGAAGGTCGGAAAGATTCAATGAGGGACCAAGAGAAGTACATGGCTGAGGGGACAGCTGGGAGTTGGGAAAAAGGGCCCGTCTGTGGCCTACTTGCCAGGCGTCAGCCTCCCCCACCATTACCATTACCATTACCCCCCAACACAAAGTTCGAGTTCACACATTTTTATTTCGCTTCGTGGGTCCGCTTTTGCTCACATCACGTTGTGACTATTTCATTTTACCCAAAACATGCTGCAAATGAAACTGTTCAAAAATGGAGAAACAAATTTTACTTTTTCGCACATTTCACTACATGCAAAAAATTGAAAATTATTTGTTCTTGCACGTGTTAAGTTAGGTTTTGATTTGTTTTATTTGCATCGCGCTCGTACTCAGCAAGTATTCAACATCCTTGAAACTCACGGAATTGATTACGATCCTCTTCCACTGCGTTCTCCTGACATGAATCCCATTGAGCATGTATGGAATTTTTTGTGTAGGGCAGTTCATTAATTTTATTCCAGTCAATCAAGGCTACAGTTATCCAATAAAGTGGTTGTAAATAAGTCGCTTATACATGCACAACTGCTCTGCTGACAATTGAAACGAATACAATTATTTATGGCTTCGACTCTTTAAGAAGGATGTTGGAATCTTACAACTACCCGACTATGGCACCTAAATGGGCATTATTAGGGGTTTTACAATTAGTATTTTACATTATACTATGGGTATGATGGCTATGATGTAAAATACTTACCGAAAAGTTAATACTGAAATAACTTTTTTGTTATATTTTAGTACCTACCGTTTAGATACAATTCCGATAAACCTACTTCATCAATTAATTCGATTGCACTATTAATTTTGGACTAAAAGTTATAGGGAAAAAGAAAAACCAAGCGATATTAATGTCGGCAAGCGTCTGTCTGTATGTTCTTAATGTTAGACACATGAAACGAAACATTTAATTAGAAGTAGTGTATGCCTTTAAAGTAATTTACATTAACTGTTTGTACTAACGCGATGTATTGGTATTGTCAATTTATCCATTATCCAGGATTTGTAATTTAAGCCCACATGTCCTTTCACGTGTGTCCCATTTATTGTTGTATAAGCCTATGGCGGTTATTGGAATATGTATAAAAATATGGGAATAATTATTAATGAAATTCTGTTATTGTAAACTGAAAAGTTTTTCCTTATCTTGATACACACAATTCTCTCTAATACTAAATCGACATTGAACTGAACAAAGGTTGGCATATATTACCATATATCAGTGTTCTACATATATTTATTCTTCTAACCTATTCCAATAAAATCAACTGTACTTCATTAATTTTAAACTTTGCTGTATTACGAATATTGCTATACAGTTTTTTTACATAATCTTTCCGGTACTTGAGAATCCAGGCAGAAATATACGCATTTGTACAGAGTATTCGCGAAAACTTAAGGAGAGCTTACACAAACAAACAGATCCGTATTGTCTCAGACAGTCAGGCGGCACTGAAGACAATAAAATGCTGTGAAGTGACGTCATGACTAGTATGGGAAAACCTAGAAGAACTCAACGCCCTGTCAGAACAGAATATAGTCAAACTGATCTGGGTGCCAGGACATAGTGAGGTACTAGGAAACGACGAAGCTGACGAACTTGCCAAACAAGAATCAGCTACAGCACTCCTTGGCCCGGAACCAGTACTTCGGTGCCAAAGTGCACTGCAAAGAAGTGCAGACTGGGTAAAAAAATAACACAATAGATACTGACTAAGCATATCAGGATAAAGACACGGCAAAACATTCATAACTGAACCGTGCACAAAGAGAGCTCAGCAACTACTTAAGATAAGCAGGAGTCAGCTGAGAATTGGAACAGGGTTACTCACGGGTCATGCATAGAGAAGGAACACCTACAATAAATGGGGCTATATGAAGGTGACCTGGGATTTAAGCTCTGTGGAGAGCCGTCGGAAACAACGGAATACATACTTTGTTAATGCGAGGTGCTGGACCGCAAAAGACAAAACATTTTTGGGGAAACAAAATCGGACCCGAGAATACTTGCATATAGACTGGCCATAGAACTGTATCGGCTAATCAGCAACACAGGACTCACTGAAAGGATATAGATAACCAGGGAAGGACACAATAAGCCACCTTGTCTGGAGTGTCACCGCGACTGAATCAGACAAGTGGATCTGGTAGGATAAAAAAACTTTCAATCCTACTTCACAAGAAAGTGGGAGTTCCAGGTTAGGGGTTCCAGGCTTATGTCCTAACGTCGGTGATTGGTCTTGGTAGTGAAAATAATGCGACGGTAAGAAAGTGATTGTAAAGTTGAAATAATGCAAATTTCTAAGGTAATTTTGAAATCATTTATCTTCTAAATGATTCGGAATATCGAAATACGGTTTTCAGGACTATTTTGGAAATTTCATTGTCAATAACTTGCCTGAATATCAATTTTCCATTGTATTCAAAAAAAGGCATTTACACAGTGTAATATAAACTCTTTACAAGAAATTAAAATTTCATTCTTACCGCTTATTTTTGAATATACGGGATTTATTCAAATTAGGATAAAGTACCTCTTACTTTTTAAGAACAAAGTAAGTAATTAATTTTTCTCTTATTATCAAGTAACTTTGCGCCTTCGAGATAATTTGTCTAGTGTTTCTCTCCACAGTTTCAAAATTTCAAAATTATTATTCATTTTAACTATACAGGGCACTGAAAAGAGTTTATTTAAATTTACAGATTTTTCGTGACACACGCTTATCAAATGTAGGCACACTGTATAAGCAATTACAGTGCTGGGTACTAAGGCAGTTACAGGTATGCAAGGTTACTTGAAAATAAGAAAAAAATTCATTACTTACCTTGTTCCTAAAAAGTAAGAGGTACATTTTCAAAAAATTATCATAATTTCAATAAAAATCCCGTATATTCAAAAATAGGCGAGATATCAAAAAATGTTTTTCTAGTTGGTTCATAGATTATTATCCTGGCATACAAATTTCAACTCGATTTTAGTTTTTCTAAATTTTCGGTAAGAATGAAGTTTTGATTTTTTTGTAAAGGATATAGTTTACACTTTGTATATGTCTTTTCTGAGTATAATAGAAAATTGATATTCAGGCCAGATATTGTCAACGAAATTTCCAAAAAAGTCTTGAAAACCATATTTCGATACTCCTAATCATTTAGAAGATATCATTTTTCTTCAGCCCAATAACAGTATCAGATGTAAAAGGAATTATTAATAATTTTAAACAAAAAAATAGTACGGGCTATGATGATATACCTATAACGATAATAAAGGAACAAGTGGATTGTTTGAAAAAACCGATTACTTACTTAATTTATCACTGACTACAGGAACATTTCCAGAGTGCCTTAAACACGCGATAATTAAGCCATTGTATAAAAAGGCGAAAAAACGGAAATCGCTAATTACAGACCAATATCTCTTTTATCGGTAATTTCAAAAATTCTAGAGGCGGTTGTTAAAGACCAAATTACTAAATATTTAGAAAAAAATCATATATTTTCAGAATCACAATTTGGCTTTAGAAATGGAAAAAATACTACAGCTGCGACTTTTGATCTAATCAGTAACATAAATAAAATATTGGAAGATAAAGACATACCAATTACAGTGTTTTGCGATTTATCCAAGGCATTTGATTGCGTCGATCACAAAACATTACTCGACAAAATGGAATATTATCGATTTAGAGGTATTGTTAATAAGTGGTTTAAATCATATTTAAGCAACCGTACTATGTCCGTGGAAATAACATCTAGTGAGGGGGAACAAATAAACAGAATAAGATCAAACCCTGATTATATTAAATGTGGTGTCTCTCAGGGGTACATTCTTGGGCCAACCCTTTTTTTTAATATATGTAAATGATATAGTACCAAATTTTCCATTAGCGAAATTTTCTCAGTTTGCTGACGATACAAGCATAACTTTAAGACATAGTGACCTGGGTGAATTAGTAAATATAACAAATATAGTACTAGAAGATCTGTTTAATTGGTTTGCAGCTAATAAGTTAGCGCTAAATTTTAACAAAACATTCAGTATCATATTTCAACCAAATAAAAAATTACCTGATGCAGTTATATCAACAAATAATGGAGAAGTCATTCCCACGGCATGCACAAAATTTTTTGGCATTTATTTAGATCAACAATTAGACTGGAAAATGCACATTATTGTGTTAAATAAAAAATTAAGTCATGCCATTTGTGCTATAAACACAATTAAGCAAAACATCGGTTCTAGTGTAGATAAAACAGTATATTATTTTAATTTTTATTCCGTTATGGAATATGGAATAGAATTCTAGTTAACATCAACTAATGCCAAAAGTACCTTCTTAATACAAAAAAAGCCATAAGAGCACTCTATGGTCTAAAAGCACGGGAGTCGTGTAGACAGTATTTCAAGAGAGATCATATATTTACGTTAACTAATTTGTATATATATAAAATTAGTATAATTATACATAAGGAACAAAATAAACTGCCTACACATTCAGAAATTCATGATCATGATACACGATGCAAAAATAAACTCTTGACACCCTTATATAATTTAGATGTAAATAGAAAGGGACCTATATATGCAGGTATTAAAATATTTAACCATTTGCCAGAATCGATCAAGCAGATTCCTTTTAATGCATTTAAGAAGGAAATCAAAAATATATTAAAAGCCAAAGTCTTCTATGACTTAAATGAATTTTTTAATAAAGATTTTAATTAAAAGTCAGATTGTCTATATGCGCGTTAGAGTGTATATGTATGTGCATATATGTAGGTATGCGTATATACATGTGTATGAACGTATTTATTGTTTATTTTATTTATATATCTTTTTCTTTTGTTTCAAAATTCTATTATAATATGAAAATAAAATGTTTTATTATTTTTTAGTGTTTGCTAAGCATTTTCTCTAAAGCTTTAATAGCTGTTAGTGTGCATCATATATATGTATATATTTGTTATAATGTAAAATTTATTTCATTTTGGTTATTGTACATTATATGTGTATGTGCATACTGTGGGGAAATAAAATGTTTCTATCTTCTATCTATATGATTTCAAAATTAACTTAGAAATTTGCGTTATTCCAACCTATGTCCAGCATTTCATCGACATGGAAATTCATTACCGATATCTAATCCTATTCTCCTCAATTGCATTCATTAACGCTAAGCATATTTTTTACCTAAGGGGCTTGAGTGTGGACGTAAAATGTTCCTTTTAACACTAATCTTAAGGTTAGTGTTAAAAGGAACATTTTACGTCCACACTCAAGCCCCCTTAGGTAAAAAATATGCTTAGCGTTAATGAATGCAATTGAATTTATATAAATAACAATAATCTAGGATATGATTTCAATAATTTGCCAAGGGTAGAGACGGGCCCCTCGATAGTTATTTCAACGATATATTCTAACTAAAAATATTTGCTCAGCCCCATTTTCAGTATGAAATTACGCATCTCATTGATATATAAATTACCAGACTATAGTGTAGAATCACTCAACAATGGCAGATTTAAAATTACAAAAATAGATTGATGCAACAGAAATTTGGACCGGTGTTTATTTAAATCACAAGTTAAACAGTATCAGTTTTATAAGAGGAAATCTATTGCAATATGAATTTATTTTAGATATCTTGAACCAGAATAAACACGGGGCAATAAAGTTAAGTTTGATATGTTTTGTCATAATTTTCAATTCAAAAGTTTCTAAACTCGTTTATTACTTTAGGCAGGACTTAGGAAGAGTAAACTATTTTGGGAGGATGCATTCCAGTTCTTTATTATCATTATATACATTTAATTTAAACATTAATATAATTAAACGGATAAGATTTCTTTTCTACCTTTAAAATTAGTTTTAAAAACTATTTTAAGATTCATTTCAAGGGAATTACGTAATTTAAATTAAAAGTGTTCGCTTCAAAATTCGAATTTAATTAATCAAAAGTATGGGTTCTAGAAACACAAAACAAATCACATAAATTAGACCCAAATACAAAAGTATAAACTATGTGGGAAGTTACACTTAGAATGGGGATGAGGAATGGACATCCGTTTAATTTCCGATATTCGATCAGTGAAGTTAAGCAGCACTGATCGAGTCCGGCAATTGGATGGATGAACGATAGCTCGTCTAACAGTCGGTAGGCTGTCAACAGACAATCCCGGGAAGGCCGCTAGCCTGATGCAGGCGGAGAGGCAAGCCCGGGTGGAGGGTCGAACAAACCTACCCAGGAGGTTTGCCACTCTGCTAGCGGTGCAGGCGGGCAGGCCCAGGTGGTGGGTTAGTTGACAGTCGAAGACCGTGGTTCGGAGTCCACGCTAAACTGTAGGTCCCTAGGTAAAAAGGGCCCATTGTGGCCTACTTGCCTAGTAAAATAAGTAGCTACTACTACTACTACACTTAGAATAAATGTGGACACAACCATTGGGGCGAGCGTAGCAACGACTTTACGATCCTTCGGATGGATGGCTGTCGAAATCAGAGAACAAAAATTTTTAAAATGCTGTCAGATAACTATTGATATTTATAGAGTCGGATACTTCAGTCCTTTAAAAATATTTCAGGATACACGTAAGATGTGTAAGATGCGTAAGATCAAATTGTCATGATGATAAATCCAGTGAACGTGCAGGCCATTAGTTTCCTCAAAGTACTAACGACATTATACCTTGCTACTTGTTGATCCACTAAATAAAAATATTATTAATTTGTGCTTGTAATTGCAAACAATCATTACGAGTACTAGCACTCATGTAAATTTTAAGATAATCTGCAAAAAGTAACTGGTGACAACTGATTGATAACTGTTGTTACTTCGTTTATGAAAATTGAAAAGAACAGTGGTCCCAAGATGAACCCCTGTAGAACACCTGATGTTGCGAAGTAATTTTGAGACCTGTGCCCACAATATTCTATAAATTGCTTCCTAGAAAACAAGTAAGATGTAAAAAGCAAAATCAGTTTACCTGAAAAACCAAAAGCTTTTAGCTTGGCCAATAGCAAGTAGTGACCTATCTGATCAAATGCTTTTTGGATATCTGGATATATAACATCCACTTGTCCTCCCGCATCCACGTTTTCAGATATAAACTGAGCAATACAGGCAAGATTTGTTATTGTTGATCTTTTCACCATAAAGCCACGTTGAGAAAGCGATGTTGATGTTGTAACAACACCGTTAATATAGCTGTATAAAATTATTTCAAGAGCTTTGGCAAAATTGCATCAAATACAGGAAGAAATGGAGCATGTACACTTTTGGAAAATGAAATTTGGAGAGACCTGTTGTAGTTGGCGTGGCGACACCACATACTAGAAAATTTTCTTTCAGATGCCTCCAACCTGTGTCTTGGTGCATCAACTTGATCATATATCCTTATTTTTAAGAGACTGCGAGATAACTGGTCTAATCTCGAACACGATTTTGAACAGCACACTGATATATATTTCAAACAGTCTGATGGCATTCATATCTAAGCAGTTAGAGGAGAATGACCCTCGAGAAGACTACATGGAGCATCTCAAGCTTGCAGTTTAAGTTTACTCCTGTTAAAATTTTTTTTCTTTTTTCTACATATTATTTCTCTTAGAATTTATGTTTTCATGGCTTTACAGTGATACAAAGCACGTGTCTTCTGGTTAAAGAGGCTAAAGGTGTATTGTCAGATCGTATACAATTTAAGTCATAAGCGAACACATTAAGGGCTTTTGGAGGACCTATAAATATTGGTACATTGAACGAAAATTTTGCACGTATTATTAGTTTAGTATAGTAAACCATTCAAGTCGGTAAGAGTTAATATTTTTGAGACTTTATTTTGTTTTGGGATATCCTATTGCGTCCCCATACGGCAAGAGTTACCACACAGTTTTTAGAAGAAGCTAATATTCATGTGCTTCCATGGCCTGTACGTTCACCCGATCTTTCACCGATCGAATATGTCTGGGATATCGGTACAAGACTGGGTAATTCAATGATCATTAGCTTCGTACACAAGAAGCTTGGAATGAGATACCCCAATGCAAAATTGATTATCCGATACAAAGTGCATAAACAATCACGGTGGGGCAATTTATTAAAATATTTAAAAAAAATGTTTTCTTAACCGGCTCTCAAGTCACCGAAGTAACTCCTGGAAAATCTTAGGATTTTGTGTAAGGTAGAGAGAGGCGAGGCCCTACAGTTTATTGTGGAGTTCGAACCAGTTATTGAATATCTTTTTTATTTGTTATTGTTTCTTACTGAAAATTGAATCAATCCTGTGAAGTACTTTTCTGTAAAAATTTCAAATAAATTACTTAACTAATACTAAGTGTTGTGACTTTTATTCAAATCAATATAGATATCCTCAATTGTGGTACGTTAAACTCTGTTATTTCTACGATTCAACTGTGCCGGTATTTAAATGCGTAAAGAGATATAAACAGAATTTGACGTTCCAACTACTTTTGTGACGTTAAGCAGTTTGAAATAAAATCTTTTATTTGCGTATACTTTCTCATCAGGATGCGCTAGTTTCTTAAAAAATAATAATAAGAAATGAATCACATAACAAATATTTTTGTAAATTTATACCGTTAATGTACCAGATTTTTAGTGGCATAGAGTAATGAAAGATAGAACACACGTAGCTTAGTTGAAAACACTCCCAAACTTACCCTTCAATATTAACCGGTTTTGAGATACAGGGCGTTTTATGGTTCTTGGCTAGAACTGTAATCCACCAATTTCTGGAACGGATTTAAACATTTGAATAAAATTTGTACAAATATTATACTTTTTTAGTCCAATCAAAATCATAATTCACGTTGGAAAAATTCCAGAACCGGACTCAATTTTTATAATGTTGCTGTCAGTGCTGATAACATCATCCAGTGTATCATTTTTTGGTAAATATAAGTAAACGTTTCAGAAGTCAGTGGATCAGTGTATAATAATAATAAAAATAATAATAATAAGTAATTTATTTCCTACAGGTTAAAGCACCCAATTACAGGAAAAGCTTAAAACTAAGTATACTGTGATATAAAATGCAGAAATTTGCAATGCACATAGTCATTAACATTACATTAAGAGTTTACAAGAAAACTCATACATGAAATATCTTATAGTGTTATGAAATAATCTAATTTAATAAGCACAGTTTTCTTCATTTAAATGAATTATTTTAGCTAAACTATCATAGTTGACATCACATAAAGCTGAAATGGTGTTAAAAGTTTTACACATATTAAAGATTGGTGACTTTATCATAAGGTTGGTACGAGGAGCATCGCAGTAAAAGAGGTTGTTTTGACGGGATTCTAATATGGGGACTGATAGGTTTAGTTTACTTAAAAGAAATGAACAATCAACATTGTGACTAATTAATTTATAAAGAAAGGATAAAACGACAACATCTCTTCTGAATCTGAGAGATTTAAGGTCAAACATATTAAGCAGTATATTGTTGTCTGTACCTCGAGGAGGATAAGATCCATTACATTTGAAAAACATAAATTTCAGACATTTGCGTTGAACTGATTCAATGCGTGACAATGAATTTTGATACATGGGGAACCAAATAATACAGCCATACTCCAATTTACTTCTTATAAATGATATGTATAACAGTTTCAGGGTGTCAATATTCACAAAACCGCCCCAATTTCTTACTAAAAAACCTAAGGCTCTAGATGCCGATTTGATCATTTCATCGATATGATTGTTGAAAGTAAGTTTTGGGTCAAAAATAATTCCCAGATCCTTATAATTCGCACAACGATCTAAAATGTTATTATCTATTTTATATTGAAAGGTAACTGTAGTGTTGTATATGACATAACCTTACATTTGCCAATATTTAAGTTTAGAGAATTGACCGAGCACCAGCTAGAAATTTTATTAACTTCATTTTGCAGTAAGATACAATTCTCTATAGAACTTATCTCTAAGAAAATTTTGAGATCATCAGCAAATAGTAGGTGGTGAGAATTAATATTAGTTGTTAGGTCGTTAATAAAAATAAGAAATAAAAGGGGTCCTAAATTTGATCCTTGCGGAACTCCCGATACTGCTGTATATGATTGAGAACGATAGCCTCCATATTCAACAATTTGATGTCGCCCAATTAAATAGGACTCAAATAAACAAATTAAAGAGTCAGAGAAACCAGTTCCTCTCAGCTTTGATAGTAATAAAAAGTGATCTATTTGATCAAATGCCTTCTGTATGTCTGTGTATATAACATCAACTTGACCTTGTGAATCTAAGGATTCTGATATATACTGAGATATCGAGGCTAGATTGGTAATTGTAGATCTCTTCTCGTATAAAATAATGTCATCATATTTGATGGCACGTTTAAGGTTATTCTCCAATAAATTTTCAAAAATATTGATTGACCAAATTGCAAATTTTTAAATTAGGCAATCAACTGACTAACGTCACTTTTTTTATTAATTTTACTTAAATATCCCACACGCATTAAGCATCTTCAGTTTTTTGGACAAGAAATACACATCTATTAAAAAATTAATGGTTCATTTTGGATTAAGTATATTTTATTTAAATTTGTTTTCACATTATTTACATTATTTTTTAAATAAATTAATAGGAAATTTTCCATGTTCATTACTAAATTTGAATACCTTTGAAAATGTATGTTTTGAAATACGGCGATTTGAAAAACGTCTACAATCTTTTTGCAGCTTTCTCCTTTCCCTTGCAAAAACCAGACACAAAAAATATTAAAACGCCCTGTATCTCAAAAACGATTTAACATTCACGGGTGAGTTTGGGGGTGTATTGAACTCAGTGTGCTCTATCTTCCATTGCTCTATGTCACTTTATATCTGGGCCACCCTGTATATAAATCACTTTTATTTATAACGTAAATAATAAATAAATGCAAGTTAAAATACCTTTGATAGCAATGCTTACAATTTTGATTGAGTTAATATTATTTGTTAAACAACCATCTATCAACATTCATTGTTTTGAGAATACCAACAATATCTTTTAAATAACAATAACAGCACACTAGTTCCAGATAATATAGTAATAATCACATCACTTTTATAGATTTATCGATTTAAATACTTTTTGTTAAAATTTTTGTAGATAGGTAACGGTAGAAAAAAAATACCTACATCTTTATGATAAGATACATAAATATATAGAAAATAAACTAAAATTAGATAAGAAAGTATTGTTACAAGTTCTGTTACAAGATTATCTTGACTAATGCACATTGTACATGTATCAAAATTAAGATTAAGTTGTGTTGATAACACGTGTAAATAATATTTTTATATTCTTTTACATGTAAGCCTATCTTTCTAATTTCGTATGATTAATAAATGTTATGCGGCATCTGCATCTGCATCTGCACCGTCGGTGATTGGTCTTGGTAGCAGAAATAGATCGATATTAAATAAATGATTTAAAAAAACACTAAGGAAATCCATCGTGGCTCAATATTAAAATACAATATATTTTCGCATTCTCAATTAAAAACTTGTAGTTGTGTACACGTTGTCACTTGGGCGTATTGCATATTGTTTTTGTGTTTTTATTTTATTTGTTGTACTGTATTGTTGATATTAATTTAATAATGAAGCATGGCAGACGTACGCAGGGTTAGAAAACGGCCATTTGCTGACAAAGTGCATAAATTCATAGGTGAATTCCCGGATTTATTCTATGATGGTGCTAAAATAATTTGTAAAGTGTGCGAGAAAGATTTGATGTGCTGGGATAAGCGTGATTGTGGACTTCACGTAAATTGTGTACACCATAAAAATAAAAAAAATGCGTGCCTTTGACAACACAGTTTATGCTTGATTTACTATTAATGCTGATTGCCTGTGATGTTCCGCTGCACATACTCGATAAACAACCATTTCGAGAGTTCTGGAATAAATACAATGCCCAGGTGAAGTTACCAAGTCGCACAACGTTATGTAACTATCTACCAACTGTACACGTAGACATGGTAAATAAGATGAAATGTGAATTAAAAAATACACGCCTGTGGTTATCTGTTGATGAGACAACAGATTGTAAAAAAAATTCTATTTTAAATGTTATAGTACGAGTACTGGACCCTCTTAAACCGACAGTTCCACTGTTACTAGTTAGCAAAAAATTAAGTCAGTGTACTAGCGAAACAATTACCAGGGTGGTGCTGAAGACGTTAGAAAAATTTGAACTGTCAAAAAGTCAAGCGTTGATGTTTGTGACTGATAGCGCCGTGACAATGCGTTCGTTCGGCCGTTCTTTGCAAGAATAAGGTTGTACATTTATACATGTTACGTGTAAAGTGCATGCTTTACATCTTGTGGCAGAAACTATTCGAAAAGGTTTTCCAGAGGTGGATGCATTAATAGCAAGTACAAAAAAAGTGTTTCTAAATTTCCTAAACGTCTCCGTGCATTTCATAGCAAGTGTCCCGGTATTCCTGAACCACCACAGCCGATTCTTACACGTTGGGGAACATGGTTGCAGGCAGCTTTTTATTATGCTGAATATTTCCAACAAATAAAAGCTGTGATACTACAATTCAATCCAGATGAGGCTGCAGCTATTAAGGAAAGCCAGACAAAATTCGAAGATATTTCGGTAGAAATAACTTTAAAAAATATTGCGAAGAATTATAAACCATTATATGAAAGCATAAGAAAATTAGAAAACAGTGCGTTATCGTTAGCGGAGTCATTGTAAATAGTTGACGAAGTAAATCTACTGCTACACACTATAGGTGACGCAACAAATGAGCTCGTTAAAGAAAAGTTCGCAAGTGTGTTAAATAAAGACACCGGTTTTACCAAATTAAGACAAATATGTGATGGCGCAGCCCCAGATCCATTAAGTGCGTTCAAAGACTATTTTACGTATGCGTGTATTACATCAGTAGTTGTCGAATGGTCGTTTTCAAAATATAAGAATATATTTTCACCAAAGCGAACATCACTCATGGAGACAACTAGAGAAACATACCTGATGCTGCAAAATGGCTACACGTCTTCTCCAGTTTGTGATAAGCAAGCTAGTTCATCAAGCTAGTTAAGAGAATAAGGTTTACATACATTGTTATAAATTGTGACAGTTTATTGTTTCTCGTATTAGTTAAAATCGCGTATGCCACTGTCCGACGGAACATTTTTGACAGCCCTAATTATGACTTTGTATTTTGGGTGGTATAACATAAGTCTTTTAATTCAAATCCTCCAATAAGAGGATTGTTATATACCGTTGAAAAGAGAAAAAAATGCAGTAAAATGCGATTAAAATGAATACAAATAAAAAAAGCTAAACGTAGTGTGACAGGTTATTGGAAATAAAATGTTTGCGATGGCCCCTCCACTTTGACTCACCCTGTATATATCAAGATATTTTGCTGTTACATTTTCATTTCGATTTTTTGTGTGAACAATATCTTAGATTACGTATTTCAACGTACTGTTTACATTGACGGCTAATTATCGAATTTAATATTATAATTTACATTCTAGCTTCTTATAAAGGATTTGAGTAACAACAGAAAAATTATGTGAGGCATATATAGCTACAAACGTGTCAATAAAAGCCCATAACAAATTAATTATTCCAATCTAAATTCAGCCTCAAAAACTGGTATTATAGAATAAGTTAGGGTGGTCTTTTTTAAAGCTCCAGCTGTCTGTCGGGTATCGATAGTTGTAGTAGTAAAACAACAATAGGGCCGGGAACTATGAAAAAATATTATTGAACATTCACCTACAGATGTAGTGATGAGTTACCCTACATATTTTATGCAATATTTATGTTGCTATAACAGCATTGTATGATTTCAAATATTTTAACAAAAACTACTTTTTGGAATATTTTGTGATACATTCACTCCTAAAAACTATTAAGTAAAAATAGTAAAATTACCATATATTGCTTAAAATTAAGTCAAGGAAATAAAACTACTAAAATATAGTACATTTGCATTTTAAATGATTTTAAATAATCAATTACCGAAATGCAGAAGCAATTCAATAAAAACATAAATTAGACAAACCCCAAACCAAAGCCAGAGCTTCACGGACGGGGGTTACACAGTTGAAGAAACGCGGACACACACAACCAATCCCCCTTCGACTTTATCAGAGTCGAAACCATGATTTGAACCCGGGAGTCGATAGGCAGTAAACCAGCTACGTTTTTCACTTATAGACCAGTCAAATTAAGCAAAGATCAGGCCCATTTTCACGATAATTTCCAACCATTCCCGACCAATACCATTCGATTCAGTTTTTTTTTTTTTGAATTCTCATGGTCAATTTTGCCGTAAGTTATATGAGCAAGAATTTAATTTATAAACAATTAAATTTGTGAAAATGATGAAAATCGATGTTTCTAAATATTCAACTTCAAACGCTGCGAAAACGGCAACAGATAGAAAAAAATTGCTCAGAACATTTTTTATAGAGCGTTAAATTCCCTTCAAAACAGTCCACGACGGCATATCTCTACGATGAATAGTTAAGCCGTTACAAAGAGTTAAATGTTTATTATTTTTCTACTGCGTACTGGTCAACTGTATACGCAACGCGCATGTGCGACTAACTGACCCATTTCTCACGTAATGGCTGCCTGCGCAGAGCATTTCAAAGTGGACTTGCTTCAAATCATTCAATTTTTTTTCTCTCAACAGTTTAAATTATAGATATGTATTTTTTTTTAATAAAAACATATTTATTTAATCATTAATGACATAATTATTCAACGAAAATTGTTATTTAATGACAATATTTATTCAAGGCGGGGTTTTTTTTACAACAGAAGAGCTAGGTTCGTCTGAATCTTCTAATATACAATCTTCTTCGGCTTCCTCATCTGCATGTTCATTGTTTGAATTTCATCAAATTCTTCTTCTTCCTCCTCAGTATCACTTTCTTGTAAAAGATATGTGAGCGCATAATATTTTGCATCTCGGGAAAAATATTTCGTTTCGATTTCTCGTAGTGCTGCTACGTCTTCCATGTCTTCTACAGCAAGTCTACTTTAAAATGTTCTGCGCAGGCGACCATTACGCGGCGTACGAGTCTGTTGATCGCGCATGCGCGTTACTTGTACAGCTGACTGATATACAGCAGAAAAATAATAAATATTTAACTCATTGTAACGCCTTAACTATTCATCGTAGAGATATGCCGTCGCGGACTTTTTTGAAGGGCATTTAACGCTCTATAAAAAATGTTCCTAGCAATTTTTCTCTATCTGTTGCCGTTTTCGCAGCGTTTGAAGTTGAATATTCAGAAACATCGATTTTCATCATTTTCACAACTTTAATTGTTTATAAATTAAATTCTTGCTCATATAACGTACGGCAAAGTTGACCATGAGAATTCAAAAAACGTACTGAATCGAATGGTATTGGTCGGGAATGGTTGGAAATTATCGTTTTGAAAAACCCTTAATTTGACTGGTCTATTAACGCTTTAGCCCACTGCGCTACCGGGTTCAGTATTACAATAAACTACTACTATGGGATTAATTCAAGCCGGAGGACTTCCTTGTGGACTCGCACACCATGCCATCCGTAGACCCGTTTCTGGTTAGTAAGAAGCAAGTGCAACCTACCAACTGGGGCTAACAGAAGTCAGCAGCTTAAAACAAAATCTGGTAAAACCATCTAGTACCAGAGGATTCTCCAAAAACGTTATAGGCTAAATAATGGCGTAAATTTTAACTACAGAGTTGACCAGACGACGTCGTTATGCCTATAATCAAGAAAATTAATATGATGAATTTATCTTAAGAGAAACTTGTAAAGAAACAAGCCAAAAACAGTTAATGATCCAAAAAACAATTCAAAACAAAGAAAGAGCTGGTGGGGATCCAGAATGAAACAAGCTGAAGCTAATTTCCTATACACCAAATCAACAAAGGTTGCTATCGTGGTGACGTCTGTTAAGGTCGGGGATGAAGGCAGGCGACGCCGAGTCCTATAAGCATTACCCGTTTCCATCCGACAAAACAGTGAAAGTAAAGTTGAAGAATAAAACCAAGCAAGGACTAGTATCCTATACTCCAAAAACCTAACAATGTAGATATGGGAACCATTGTTGAGATTAAATCGTTAAATGTGTCACATGACAATACGATGGTGTAAACTGAGTATTGTGTAGTGTATTTTCCAACATTTGTTAGTTTTTGTTTCTAATCCCAGATTTTTTTTCTTTAAGCTACACTACTCTGATGAGAAACAATAATTTCGAAACACGTGTCCCCAGTTATCGCTGTTTCCTGTTTGGGCGTTTGTCCCAGCTTGTAATATTCAAGACTATAAGCAATAGCTGGTGCAATGTTACGAGTATATCAAAATATGGAGAGGCCAGCAAAAGCGCATTCAAAAATGAGGAGGATTACTATATCTCCTAAATATAACTCGAAAAAGTTGACAGAAGATTTTCTCAAAATTGCTTCTGGAGTTTTTATTGTATTAAAAGTTAAAATACTAAATTGTAAAAATCATAGCAGTCCTGTATACGGGGTGAGTCAATAGTGCGTTCTCCTTCGATAATCAATTTTTGTTTTTCCAAAGCCATTCTTGATAAAATTGTATTAATTTTTAGTAGGATTGTGAGGTTAAAGAGAAAATCTTAATTATCTCCAAAAATGCAACAGTTAGGTATAGGAAGTGTTTTACAAAAAAGAAAGCAATTTGAAGGAGAAATCCAACCACGTAAAAAATACAGGGTGTTCCATTTAAAAAAACAGAGTTTTTCCTATTTGAAATTCGCATTAATTGACATGCCGTCATGGACACCCTGTAAAATAGAATAATGTAAAAAAAGGTACTAATACTTAGCGTGTAGTATGAACTAAAAATAGTATAATATTTGCTTACCCAGCTTGTTTTCATAGGTAAATAAAAATTATTAAATTTCCAGAAAATGTTAAATAACTTGGCAACGTTGCATGCAAATCCAAAAAACAAAATATCACTGTATAATACTCTTTTCATTTAATAAAACGGTGACAAAATATACAGGGTGTTCCATTAAAAAAAAGTATTTTTGTGTGTAACAGAAAATTTAAGTACCCTGTAGATTTCACAATAATTTTAAATGATAGATCATATCGACCCAAAACACTTTTGTATTTAATAAATTGTTGTATCACTAACGGTTCAAAGGTTATCGAAGGAGAACACGCTATTGATTCACCCTGTATATCTAATAATATCAAGATTAACATTTTTTATCCTTTATTAATCATCCAAGAAAAATGTCATTTATTATATTATATTTGAACAGATTATATGATAATATACAGAATGATCGCTATGAGTCCGAACAAACCGATCTGATTTTTATAGATGTACATCAAATCTGAAAAAAAAAACTTAATATTTATAAATTGTTATTTACAAATTTACACCGACTAAAATAATACAAAACATATTTTTATATATTTTTTTTTAATAAAAAATAGAATTTACTTTTCTATGAGTTGTTATTGTTAGTTCTTGTAAATATTATTCAAATAGTTTAAAAATTAAAATAGCTTTTATTTTAGTAAATAATACACACTTAATTTGAATTTCGTTACCATACGTATTGTTTTTACTTGTGGGGTCATTTAAAATAAATACATATTTTTTTAATTTGCTTGATTTCAGTGAAACTTACAGAGCGTTCGTCGGTAAAAGTAGCGGAGTACAATCAAATGGTATTGATATCTTTCTGTTTGACCTGAACAGATGTCCGCCTTCAAGGTGATTGAAGTCCGAGGCCAGCTGAGGTTAAAAAGGACGTACGCTTTCACTCTACCGAGCAGAGTTGAGTATAGGAAAAAGAAAATAAAATTACCCTCTGACTCTAATGTGCTATATAGATGGTTATGCTGTGGCCAGCAGGGGTAGGAATACATCTGGTGGGCAGTGGAGCGCCAGATTGATTTGCTCTGCTGCCTTTCAAGCAGAGGGTTTTGACCAGCACGAAGCAAATAATCTATTTCAATTCCGGTAATAATCAAGTAGTTCTGAAAGTAGTTGCCTCAGGACGAGGGTAGCCCTTGTTCAGGGGTGTGGGGCGTACTGAAAGAATTTGCCAAACATAGGGAGATAAAGCTAGGTGGATTTTGGGACACACCTGGGATTCAGGGAACTAGAAGACAAACGGACTGGCCAGAGTTGGAACCGAGGACATAAGTGTATTGCAGATCAAACAGAAACTGCAGACAAGCCGGAACTTTGTGAAGAGGCCGAACAAATCACGTTCGACATGGTTACTGGGTCGGAGCCCGGGGATTCTGAATCACCTAATTGGAGTTCTTATAGGTCACTGTAAATTCAGAAAACACCTATCACTGATAGGAGTTGAGAAAGACCATACCTGCCCAAGATGCAGAAGGGACAGAGAAACTGCATACCATTTGTTGGAGCAGTGTGGGACGTTCGGGCGGCTGAGGAATGAGGAGAGAACAGGTGAACTTCCTCATGTGGAGTGGCGTTCTGTCTGTTAGAACATTGAGGAGATTTGATGATAAAACAGGTGGGGTAAAGAGTTGAGGATATGTTAGGGAAGTAGTAAAAAGGGTCCGTTTGTAGCCTGCTTGCCTTGGCTCCAGCTTTGTCCAACTATTACTACAACTACATGACTGGAAGAAGCATAAACTTACTTCTGTTATTTATATATGAAAGTGGAAATGCATATCGCCGTTGATCTGGCAAATTCTCCTGTCTCAAAAAGTTATAATTTTCCAAGACAGGCAAAAACATACATGTATGTGCATAGTATTTTATGAGCCATTCAGATAGGAGCTTTCGTCATTACTGCATTTTATGTTTTAGAATATTTTTACACAGGCTAATTTACACACGCATGAAACCGTATTTAATTCGAAATCCACAAATTTGTAAGATAGGTTTTGCCAAGTCACCCACAATATAAGGTTCATGGGTAACTCAAAATTCTCGAACATTTATTTTTGAGGAATATTACCCAAGCAGGAATAAGAGCAACCGAGAATAGACACAAAAATAATGAGAATTAATATTATTTAAGTTATAGCCGCCTATATAAATTTTGGATTTTTCCTGAAATACCTTCACATAAAATTCAAAAAGATAGTTGAGGTATATGCCAACTGTGATAAATATACAAGAATCTAATGTACGAAATTTAAAATAGGCAACGTTCACGAAAACTGTTTGGGCATGTTTGCATTTCAGCCGCCACAAAATGGAGTATTTAATTAACGGAATGCATCGTGTACAATTTGAAAAGAATAATATATGTATTGTTAAAAAACATTTTAAACCTATTTATTATCAATTATTTAACGTCGGCTTATTTCCGCTACCAATGCCAATCACTGACGCCAGAATATAAGCTAAGCTTATCAGCGGTAATGTAAACACTAGAACCCCTAACCTGGACATATTTCCGAACCACAAAGATGCGCCGGTTTGGAAAAACTATTTAGATTACTCTAAAGTAGCTCTGAAAAATATTAAATAGCCGAAATGGTTTTTCACATATCTGACAGTATGAAAAGAACCATTTTGGAGCGGTTGCAGCACACTATACATATTTAATTTCTTCTGTCAGTTATAAAGATGATACAAAAAATTGTGTATTGTATGCAAAAATTCATGTAAATTCCATATTCGGTTTCAGATTTACATTAATACCGATTCGGTGGAGTAGTTGGTTAGGGAATGCAATGGAAAGTGTGACAAGATAATCTCTCCATCGTAGCTGTGGGTTCGAATCCCACCACCAGTACAGGCAATGTCGGTGGGAATGGCTGTGTATCCGCAGTTTTTCTTAAGCGTAATCCTAGCCCGTGCAGCTTTGGCTTTGGATTTGGGGGTTGTCTAAATTTTGTGGTGTTTATTATGTTTATTATTTCATAAATCCGTACCACGTATAGTCAACATGTTGTATCTTGGTGATAAAAAAATATAATGTACTGGTCACAAAAATATTCAGTGTGTATTTTTTTATCCCACAAAATAAAAAATACATTGAAATGAAACATAGTGGCATTTGCAAACTATATAGTTAGAACGCCTTTTTTAAATTGTTAAATCAAATGTTCTTGATTGAAATTTAGGCAGGAAGTTATTTAAGATTTACGAAAGCAAACAAATAGGGGAATAGACTAACCATACAGAATGAGGTGCGACACATTAAGCATTTCGCGCCAAAATCCCCATTATTTGTGTTCAATACAAATACAGAAAGACAATCAAGTAATTTAGATTGGCTGCAATTTCCTGAATTTTTTAAACTTAGTATTAATTATGTTTACGTAAAATAAATTGACACTCTGGAGTACATATTAAAACCCAAATAACGGTTGATAGTAATTAAGTATGTATCATTTGCTAAATACCTTCAACCTCGCAATCAAAAATGTTTATGTTGTTTTTGTTATTGTTATTTACACTATCGTCATATACATATATCACAGTAAAAGCAAGAAATTCAGTGAATGAACAATCACTATTGAAAGCGGACAATTACTAGCTTTACAAGTAAATGTGATATTTTTAAAGTTACTGCACATTATCCAGCAGCTACAATTAATATTTAGCAATGAATGATAGCAACTACTAGTTAAACCCCTTTTTAACCAACTAGGAACAGTTTAAAGCTAACATTCACTAGCACTAGTGACTGCTGACATTCACTGATTTTTTGCATTCAATAACATATACGGTGCATTGTCTATAGTTATATATTTGTGGCATCCTATAATGTTTCTTGTCACCTTGTTTGAGTACTAATGAGGGTATTAAGCCACTTAATACCCAAAGACGGTGAGAAGAAACAATATACAGTGTGTCTTTATTTGAGTGGACACACACCCATAAAAAGTATATTTTAAATTGTAGATCTCTAAACGATGTATTTTATGACCACTTGTGGTCTGAAAAGAATTAATATTTTTCCACGAAACTTGGTACAAAGGAATTTTAGAGGGTCCTAAACAGCATCGTGTATTCAGTAAACAGGCAGGCGAGCCTTTGTACGCCGCTTAACAGCCTTATCGCTACCAACTGCAGTGTCTTAGTCCACCATACTACTGATCCGTAGGTTGTCATAGATCTCACCACCCTGATGTATAAACAGGGTCATTTTTGGATTCAATCCCCAGTTTTTTCCATACATCTACCTGCACCTTCCCAGGGCAATTGTTACTTTTTTGCGACTTTTTGGATGTGGGCATTCCATGTCAGTTTTTGGTCGAAGATGACTCCTAGGTATTTCACCTCACTGGCAAATGGAATTTCCACTCCATTGACCGCTAGAGATTTTAGGCCACCGAGAGCTCTTTTTCGTGTAAAGTTAACAACTGTCATTTTGTGAGGATTTGTGGAAAGTCCTTCCTCACAACATCACCCGTCGACAATATTTAGGGCACTTTGTGAATGCTCTGATATCGTGTTCGGAAATCGTCCCTTGACTACTATGGCTAAGTCGTCAGCGTACCCTAGACAATAAAAGCCTTCTATGGACATTTTTCGAAGGAGTTCATCAACAAGGGTCGCCCACAGCAGTGGAGATAATACTCCTCCTTGGAGGCAGCCTGTATTCACCTTTGCTTCAATGGTAGCCTCGCCTATGTTGGATATTATTACTATTTGCTCTCAGTTATTTTGCAAATACTGGCAAATAAAAATAAATATCAAAGGTAATACCTAGAATCGCCTTAAATTGCGATTGCCCACTCATAAAATATTTTTACTAAATAAATGTAAATTCTTATTGAGGCAGTCGTGTATACCATTCGCAGACCGGTATCTGGTTATCGCCTTCATCAGTGCGAAGTAGGTATACACAACGTTAACAAAAATGATTTCAGAATCAGGAGTCTATATGTGAAAGTAGAGTACCAACGATTTAATGATAACGCCATCTACCAGTGTCAGTGCCAAATTGTAAAAACTCTCCGATCCACCTCAATTGTTTTGATATTTATTTCTACATTATTTAAACAAACTACTAAAGCTAAATAAATATCAATTGCTAATTAGAAGAATAGATATTTTCTGTTTTTAAAAAAAGAAAAATTTTAGTTATATTGGGTAAGAAAACATCTCTCTGTTAATACATCACATTGAAGAAAATATTACCCAAAATTGTTTACGAGGTTAAATAAAAAAGTGAGCTTTTATAGCAATAAAAATACATAATTTTAGTGAAAAAATGAAGAAAATTAAACATATTGCTAAAAATCAACGTATAAATTATAATATACAGGGTGGTCCTTAAGTAATGGGACACAGAGCAATAGGCAATTCCGGACATCAAAATACTACAATTTAGACGAATTTACCGTAGTCCAAAATTTCATATAAAAAGAGAAACATGGTGCTAAAATTGAAATTTTAATTTTCTGCCACAATTCAAGTTTTGAAAATATCGATCTAAAATTGGTAAACGGGGTTCACTGGGACGGGAAATAATAAGCCGTCTCAAATTATTTGGATATTTCTAAATACCTGCGAGCTACACTATGTCCTTTAGAATTGTTTTAGAAAAGAAATTATGTCGCGGCATTATCTAAGTATATCACAAAATCACAAATAAAAACTACATATAGTTTTGGCTTGCTTTTAACAAGAACGTGATCTTGTTTAATCATTATATCTTCGGTTATATCCAAAGCATAGGCATCAAATGATATCAAATTAATATAATTCAGAAATTACATCGAATACTTAAATTGTCAAAATCTCAAAAACGGTTAACTTTAGCGACATTCAAGCTGTATACTTTTTTTGTTTAAATATGATGAGGCTATACATATTATCAGTCTTACTATGAACATATTTTTTGCAGATTTTAGGATTGAAATTATACATATGTAAAGAGTAAACAGTACCACTTCCGTACTTATTGTGTTCCATGAATAAAACTCTAGCAACTGGTCACATGTTCACACACGGGCGTTCCTAATATAATAATATATAAATATACACAAAAATCCAAAAAATACGCTCGACAGTTTACCAAGGAGAGGGTGATTTTAACATAGAGGTGATATAAATTTAAATATTTATTAAATTGTACGCTAAAGTTTCGATATCTTAAACTGCTTTCTATTTGCTTTGTAATTAAGTATCAAACGCATCGAAAGATTTTATCCTGTTAAAATTTTGTGTCAAAACACCTTCCTACTGTTCTTTTAGCGCAAGGTGAGGTCAGAGGTCTATTTCACAGTAATTCCGATTCTAAGCAGATATATTTGTTAAAAAGAGACAATAATAATTAAACAAGTATAATTTCGACAATATTTATAAAAATATAGCGTGTCCAACTTAAAAAATAATTAGATATAAATGTGGCACTGATTATTTGAACTATATGTAGCTTGTATTATCTTTTTCTTTTTACTTATGTGTTATCTAATATCTGTAACTCTCATCAGATGCCTTTGGAATGAATAATACAAAAATCAGATAACAACATTTAGACTATTTTTATGAAATTTATTTTTAATATAGCTATTTAAAAATACAGAGCTTTGTAATAGATATGTGAGGAGGATATGATTACTATACATTTGCTACCTACTGTGTGAATTTGCAAAACAATTCATCCCTTTGACAAGGTTGATAAAATCAAAAAACACTAAATCATAACAACTTTTATAACTGTCAGATTTGACTGGAAATGGTAATAATAATTAAAATGACATCCCGTATTTTTTATATTTTTGAAATATATATATAATAATAATAAACATCAAAGCCAGCCAGTATGGTGCTTTCAACACCTTGGTCTACCGTAACCGCATGTGGCGTGTAGATGTTCCTGATGATATCAACTAAAGTACCTACCATCAGGCGCCGGAATCGCTCATGCACATACTTTCTGCATGCCCCATATACACGATTTCGGCCTACATCGACCGGCATAATGCGGCGTTACGAGTGCTATATTATCATCTAAGGCATTCGTACGAGGTATACCAGACACCAATGCGGCCTTACGTCCCCGGAGATATTGAGTCTGTTGTCGGGAACCGAAAATGTCGGATTTACTGGAACTACTCGTTCCCGACGGTCAGCTAATCCAAGCCAATAAGCCTGACATAGTCCTCCTTGAACATCAACTTAAAGTGATGTATGCTATCGAGTTTTCGGCACCTGATGAAAAAAACACCATCTTAAAACGGACTAAATATCGCGATCTTCGGTGCGAGCTCCAAGTGCTGTACCCAGCTTACTCGGTCAAAATGGTTCTCTTGATAATCGGTGTACTGGGAGAGATAAATCCTACATTGCTGTCGGAATTGAGAACCATACTGGCCTGCCAAAAATTAGCCGAGTGGCTGGCAGGCCAAATGCAGAAGGCGGTCATGTGGATAGTGACTGTAGTTAAAGCGCCGGCGTTACTTCCGGGAGATGTCGGAGTCCATGGGAGGACTATTCGGCATCGATTCTACCGCAAATAAAAATAAAGCCAAAGCTGTCTAGAAGGTTACATTGCCAGTGCCGGTGGCGGGATTCGAACACACGGCTACGATAGATAGATTTCTCGTCACGCTTGCTATTGCGCGCTGTAGCCAACTATGCTACTGAGCCACTGCAAATTTATGAATTCTGCCATTTTTTTTGCATTTTGACAACTTTTAAAATTATTACGTACATAAAAAAATTAATTAATCTAGTGTGCGGCTAGCACCGCAAAATCTTTCATTTAATGTAATACGAAACGTGAAAAATTATTTGAATCTTTTAAATTTTCCAGGACAATTTATTATAACTGGGGGATTTGTTGTCCATTATGTTTTATGCATAATTCAGCCCATTCAAGCATGGCGCTAATAACCCTCACCAACTCTGTAGAGGTTATTCTGTTCACAGCATCTGTTTTGGAAATGTCTTTGCAATGTGGCAGCATATATAAGTATTCAAAAATTTTTGTCACGCAGTCAAGCCGAAAATGATAAAAATTGTTAATCAATGCATTTAGTGGCTTTGCACTAAAATCGAATCATAAATAAACGAAAAAAGAGGCACCACTTTTTTTCGGATCGCCTAGTACATTATTAATGAAGTGAATTTATTTCTGAAAAGGACATGGTTGACAGTACTATTGAACATTATTTTTCTCGTGGTCTAATTGACATATTTACAATGAGATTCCCTTTGGATACCCCCTTAGCAACGCTAATGATCATATGCGGTTTATGGATCAGCTATTATAACATCTGGCCTAGGTATAGCAGTGTTAACAATAAATTGCTCCCTTTGAATAAATACGTTGCATTAAATTTTAAAATTACAAGAACTTCCAATTTAATTATGGTTCCGAATCTACTGTACTTACGTTAATTAAAATTATTGCTATAGGCATAAAAATAGTTATCTAATAATTTACTTTTAATTGAAGACATGAAATACTTGTGTGAAGTACCATCTTATATCTAATTTATTGTTTACAACAGCAATTTCAAATTTATTTTTAAAATCGTCTATTACCTTATATTGTACAGCTTAAAGTGGCTTTTGGCGTTTACCCACACTTACCTATTTCTTCAACAAAATCACAGAAATTAAGTACAGCCTATTTTCCGGACAAAAATATGTTATACCTCTAGTAACATAATTTTGAATTAGACGTATGACAACTTTTGGTTGTCCTTAACTTTGACTCTTCCTCGTTTGTTAATTTGATTTGAATTTCGTAATTTATTAACAGAAAAGTGGTTTTAATAACATCAATGACTTATTATTATTTTATTAGGTATTTTGATGAATGCATACCGCGAAATTATAATTATTTTGAGAAACCTATATATTTTTCAGGCAAGACAAATTTTGGCAGAGTTCCATCATTAATAATAAAGTAAATATTTAATAGTGAAAAAAACTTACAAATCCGTATCCTCTACTTTTTCCTGTTTGTCTATCCGTAATGACCACAGCCTCTTCAATATCTCCATATACAGCAAAATGATCTCTCAGGGATTTGTCGCTTGTGTGGTAAGGTAAACCTCCTACAAATAGTTTGGTCCACGTTGTATCTTTGTTTTGGACACCAGTTCCATTTAAAGTCCCAGTGGCTCCTAATACCCCAAGACCGCCAAGTCCTCCAACAAGACTTTCGGTCTCAGTTGTGGCAGCAATTCCTGCACTCGGCATGAGCATGATTTTATTTTGTTCTTCGGCGGGCTCTGAGTTTGCCGCGCGCTCTTCAGCAATACGAGATATGTTGTGATTTTCAGTAGGTCTTGTTGGTCGATTTCCTAGGGGATTTACAATGTTGTTTATGTACTCTTTGGTAAAGGTACTCCGACGATCTCGCATAGGTATGCAGGTTGAACCGTTTTGCACATAAAGTTCTCCGAAAGCTTGCTTTCTGAAGAACACACGAAAACTTTTTGATTAGTTCAAGCACGTGTAATTAGTTTGTATTCGCTTGAAACCGCAAGTCGCGATACCAACTAACCACTACTGACTAATTTTAGATTTGCTTTTTGAGCTTACAGCTGTTCGGCTGAACGTATATATATATAATTATATCGCACTACAAGGGACTAACTAAGGGTTAAGAGATAACTCGTCAACTGAACGCACGATGCTCGACACATATGACCGCTGCCGACGCTCAGTCACGAATAAAACCAAATGCTCTGTCTCAGTATGTAATGCGCCCCCTGGATTGGCTCAACTTATAGCAGGGACGTACCCCCAGTGTCTAGGCATACAAAGACCATTTAGTAATGCCATCAGTAGTTTTTTTACAATTATTTAGATTTCAGTTCAATTTTAGGTAAAATAAATGACACCGAAGCGATAACACGTTGGAGTGGGGCAATTTTGAATAACTTGACGAAAAAATTTATTTTGTATGTGTGTATATATATATATATATATATATATATATATATATATATATATATATATATATATATATATATATATATATATATATATATATATATATATATATATATATATATATATATATATATATATATATATATACAGGGTGATCTACCACGAGTGTGCCAAACTTCAGAGGCTGGTAATTTATCAAAAAATAAATGAACTTTCATTAATCAACATATGTCCTAAAACGCATAATAAGAGAGCTACAACCCCTTGAAGTGGGTTGATGAATATCAATTTTTCGATTATAAGTCCAATATGGTGGTGATTAAAGAAATGAAATTTTCATGCATTACGGCCCTGATGTAGGCGCATAAAAGTACAAATTTCGTAATTAACAGCTTGCTTTATTGAGGTAGTTTTGAGGGGTAAGGGGTAGTTTTTTACTCTTAACTTTTTTTGACATCACTTCCGAAGCAAAACTTTTAAATAACATTATTTCCCATGCAATAACTCAGAAAAATGTATTTTTCAAAATTTCTGTCACACCAGCCGTTTTTGAATAATTTGCGTTGAACGGCAATAAGGTTTTTCACGTGAAATAAACAACATTTTTATTACAAAATTAAAAATCAATGTACAACACAGAAATAACGTACTTAATAGCTAAAAGAGTAACTGTTCAAAATGACCTCCTTGAGCACGAATACACGCCTCACAACGACGAATAACTGAATTATTAATTTCAGCCATGTCACCATTGTTTGTGATATAAGCTATACTATTATTGATCCTTTCCATCAAGTGCTGTATATTATTTATTTCCTCAAAATAAACTAACTGCTTCATATGCCCCTAGAAATAAAAATCTAGAAGTTTGAGATCGGGAGAGCGAAGAGGCCATAAAACAGGACCACAGTTACCAATCCAGTTATTTCCAAAATTCCGATTCAACCATTCATTCACATGTCTTATTGCCGTTCAACGCAAATTATTCAAAAACGGCTGGTGTGACAGAAATTTTGAAAAGTACTTTTTTCTGAGTCATTGCATGGGAAATAATGTTATTTAAAAGTTTTGCTTCGGAAGTGATGTCAAAAAAAGTTTAGGGTAAAAAACTACCCCTCACCCCTCAAAACTACCTCAATAAAGCCAGCTGTTAATTACGAAATTTGTACTTTTATGCGCCTACATCGGGGTCGTAATGCATGAAAATTTCATTTTTTTTAGTCACCACCATATCGGACTTATAATCGAAAAATTGGTATTCATCAACCACCTTCAAGGGGTTGTAGCTCCCTTATTATGCGATTTAGGACATATGTTGATTAATAAATGTTCATTTATTTTTTGATAAATTACCAGCTTCTGAAGTTTGGCACACTCGTGGTAGATCACCCTGTATATATATATATATATATATATATATATATATATATATATATATATATATATATATATATATATATATATATATATATATATATATATATATATATATATATATATATATATATATATATATATATATATATATATATATATATATATATATATATATATATATATATATATATATATACTGCTGTAATAGAAATATGACCGTGAAATATTTTAGGTAAAAAAAATATTTTTTAAAAAATTCTTGCAGTAAACAAGAGTCATTTTCCAGCAAGTATTTATTCACTGAGTAGAGGCCAAATCCATAATAGTCTTTTTTTCTTGGTTGGGATATTCAAAAATTTATATTGTAATTAGGTATATTATAGTACCTATATATTATAAATATATATATGTATATACTGTATATTTAGTTAGGTATAAGAAATTGTGATTTACATATTGTAAGTGTTAAAGAATTTATTTAAAAAATTATTGGTTACGATTTTTTATGTGTTAATATAAAAATAACTGCAATATTCTGATCACTTGAATTAGTTGATTAATTCAAGTGGATTGATGTGTTAATTAATACTCGCTTTCAATTTGACTGGTTTTTAAAACGACACAAAACGACGCAGCATTTCACGAAGGTCAAGCTTAGGCAACTAAGAGGTACAGGTAAATTATATAAGGGAACCTTACTTTGAAGGCCTAAGAAGACTATGATTCAAGGAAAACATGATAGGCAATGAATTCCATAACGTTGCCGTTCGTGTTAGTCTGGTGAAATGTACAACAATTTTGAAGCTTCAGAGCAAAGGGGAGAGTTGCTATCCTCTGTCTAAGTAGCACAGATATAGATTAGATTTAGATTAAATTATGAGTGGGTCGTTAAAGCCCTAGTGGCATCCTTTTACAGCAACCTAAAAAGAAAAATATCTTTTTTGATAACACTCATATCTATGTGTACCCATCAATTTCTTCTTCTTAAGAAGCCTAAAACTTTCCTGGGAGCTATAGTTTTCACTTCGGCAGGTGTTGTGGATACCTGCACCAAATGTTGTAGCCGTTGGCGGATTAGGACTGTGCATGAGCAAAGTATATGTTCTGCAGTTTCCGCTTCGTCTGTACAGATGACCTCGGCTGTTGTGTGGCTTTAAGATATTCCACAAAACGGTTCTGGTCCGCTGAATGATGATCCTTTTCTTGCAAGGCTGTTAGTAATCTCGTTCCCTTATGTTCCTTCATGCCCTGGTACCCACATCAAGGTAACCTCATTCCTTTCCGGTAGCTCTCCTGTTTATAGATATTGTCAGACAATGTTAGACTTACAACTAAGGTGACTTAAAGCTTTAAGTGCTGCCTGGCTATCTGAGAGGGTATATATTCTTGCTCCTCGTGTGTCTTTTATAATTCATTCTCTAATGTAGATTTCTGGCGTGAATTTCCGCTTAAAAGAGGGTGGGAGTTTGGTCTAAGGCTTTTGAAAGCCTACATTTGAGACCATATACTCCTTTCTCTGTCTTTGATCCTTCTTTATCCCAGATGAGTGATCCATTTTCTAATTTGGATCCTCCAGAACTCCAAATTTTGTGGTTAGTTATTACCACTTCATATATCTGCTCAAATTCTAGTCTCACTGGCATTGTGTCAGAAGTTTTAGTCATTAAGACTAATTGAAATTCATTCAGAATACTCAAATGGTCAACCAGATCTCCTGGTTTGAATTTCTTGGATTGCAGTCTTTGAGTGTTGAGGGCCGCTTCTTTCTTTACATATGTAAAGGAAGCATATCAAGAAAGGCTTCCATTGTTGCTGTTGGACAGGTTTTCATTGCTCCTGTGATTCCCAGACACGCTAATCGTTGCACTTTGAGCAACTTGCCTTGTGCAGTGTTCTCTTTTGTTTTTGCCCCCATTGCCCACCATACTAGTGCGTGGCAATGGATCTGATAACCCGTTAAGTATGACCAATAGATCATTTTTGGTTTTAAGCCCCAAGTTTTACCAAAAAGCCTGCGACACATCCAGAGGGCCGCTGTTGTTCATTCAGTAACCCTTATCAGATGTTTGTTCCAGGTAAGTTTTTGGTCTAGGATTACACCTAGATATTTTACTTCATCAGAGAAGTCAATTTGTACACCATTTATTTTTAGAACTATTAGGGAAAGCTTCCTTTCTATCTATATCATATTTCTTTGATAAGAATTTTAACGCGGACCGTTTTTTAACATTTTTTACAGCATGAATTTACAAATGAAACTGAAAACCTACTTATTGCCTACAACATGTATTTTCAACTTGATTGTGCTCCAATCTACAATTCTGTGGTAGTTCGGAATTGTCTGAACGAAAACTTTCCTCAAAGGTGGATTAGGAGAAATAGTCTATTATTTAATTGGCCTCCGAGGTCGCCTGATCTTACTACCCTGGACTTTTTTTTTGTGGGGATTTTTAAAAAATCAAGGATACACAACTAGGCCTCGGACAGACAAAAATTGTAACACCGTATAAGGGCAAGTTATTGCCCAAGTTGCACTGCAGACCCTTCGAAAAGTTATGCAAAATAACAGAAAATTAATAGAAATATATATCAAAATACGTGGGGGTTTAATAAAATTTTACTCAGAAGTTAAATATTTCCAAATTCATTAAATTAAATCAAACTTTGGATGAGTCCGGACAACTTTTGTTAATAGCATTTTTTTAATAAAAAAATACCTAATATGATATGTTTTTTCATTCAATCTTGCATGGTAGGTGACTTTGCATTTGATTTGATAAATGATTTTGTGGTTATAAGTAGATCATAATGACCCCTGTCGTTTAAGACCAATTTAGTTTAAATTAGAAAAAAAATTAAAAAAAATTACGTGTGCTACAGTCTTAAGTAAGTGTTTCTTACTTAAGACTGTATATCTACCGAATTTGATAAAATAAAAAAATACTCATTTACAGAAAAATGACTCGATTCGATTAATAAAATTATTTATTTTTCAAATTAAAAACAATACAAATGTAACACGAGAAAGTCCATAAAAATATGTTACCCTTATGTTATGTATATATGTATCTTTTTTGTTTGCATTTATTGCAATTTTGGCTTCTTTATTTTATAGTTCATTTAAGTATCATTATAAATTTTAAGTACCCTACTAGAGCTAACACAGTAAATTAATTTCTTTATTATTTATTTTAACATTTTTTACTTGTCTGCGTGTCTATAAAAGCTGACAACAGCTGACTTGAAATCGAGAATCTCGCTGGGGGTATAATGAGAGATGAAAAAGGACCGTATTCATATATTTTGTACATTTATAAAATAATTTCTTTGGAAATATTAAGTGATACGTGTTTACAACAAAACAATTTATTTTATGATCAATTTAGATATTTGATTCTTATAAACAAAGATAAAAAGAAAAAAGGATGGACGAATACCTACGGCACCTCAGCGACTAGCCAGAAACCGTGTACTCAAATCTGTGTAACTTTTTGGATGAAACTCTCTCAAAAATAGCAATAAGTAATCAAACCAAGTTTACACTTTAATCGACACAAGGGGGAAAGTACGGCAACATTTATTTTTAAAATTATAGTGTAATTTTAACTAAGAAAAATGCATATGACATGTTCAAAACTGCAAGTAAAGTGAAGGAATCACAAGTTAGAAATAGCTTAAGTGGAGATATTCTTTGTACTTATTAAATTTATTTAGAGTGGAATGAAAAATAATATTAACTGATAATTTTTTGTTAATTATTATTTACTAACTTTTACAAATCTTATCACAGATAAGCATAACATATATCTTTTTAAACAATTATTTTCCCGGCTATTTGCCAAAACGCTGAAACTTGGATTACAAAAAAGATAATATGCACATTATGTTCAGTACAACTGACTCAATAATGTTATTTTTAATTTCAACTATTCTGTCTAGTAAAACCAAAAATAAATAAAACACAAGGTACTCACCAGTTGACACTCACTTTAAAAAAAATTTAAAATATCTACCGACACGTGTTTCTGCTTCTGCTTATAAAGTTTTTTAAAGTGAGTGTCAACTGGTGAGTACCTTGTGTTTTATTTATTTTTGGTTTTACTTGACAGAATAGTTGAAATTAAAAATAACATTATTGAGTCAGTTGTACTGAACATAATGTGCATATTATCTTTTTTTGTCATCCAAGTTTCAGCGTTTTGGCAAATAGCCGGGAAAATAATTGTTTAAAAAGATATATGTTATACTTATCTGTGACAAAATTTGTAAAAGTTAGTAAATAATAGTTAACAAAAAATTTTCAGTTAATATTATTTTTCATTCCACTCTATATTTTAACTTTTATCAAAAAAGAGGAACTTAATTTGTTTTTAAATTTATTTATTTCACAAATGGAATGTTATTAACATTTTTCGATGTATTTTTTACTAAGAAGGAAAATGCAAAAACAATATTTGTATAAGGTGTTTTAAAGAATATGATAGAATTTTCCAACTGCAGCTTTAAATAGAAGGTTACATGTATCTAATCCAAGTGTACCTAGATTGTACTGCTTGTCTAAGGTACATAAAACAGGAAAGTCGGTGCATCCTATTGTTTAAACAATTGGATCGCTGTTGTCAAAATGGTTAATGGAGAAGTTCGATAGTTTACCTATTGCGCCACCTAGTTTCTCTGTGATTAATTCCTATGATTTCATTAATAAGGTGAAAAATATCCCTCTGGCATTTGTTCATTGTTTCCAAGTGTTTCGATACCACAGACCTTGGAACGACTTGAGGATTTACTCGCATGAAACAATCTCAGTCAAGATGTAGTAAAAGAATATATTCAACTCACTTTAGCTTGGCATGAAACAAAATTGCTTTTGATTCAATGCCAGTTTCCTCGAACAACGTGAAGATCTAGAAATGGGCAATTCTTTGTCACCATTTATTGCCAGTCTCTTCATGAACAGAGATTCGAAACAGAACCAAAGGAAGAATTCGAATATTTCCCGTGATACTGACAACTTTGTTTTTAAATTAAACAGTCGTTTCGCGTCAATTAAATTCACATATGAAATTAAAAACTGATATTGTTAAAAAAATATGAAAATGGAAGACACCCCAATATTGATGAAGTTTTTGTTTTTAACCAAGTCTCTACCAACGAAATAGGGTATATTATACATAATCTGAAATCGAATGCTATTGGTTCGGACAACATTAATATAAAAATGTTAAACCTAATTTTCCCTCACTTGACTACTTATTTTACGAATATTATAAACAAATGTTGTAAACGGTATCTTTCCAGATGCCTGGAAAAAGGCTAATGTATTGCTCATACCTTAAAACTGTAACCCTACTGAACTTTCCCATTTCAGACCAATTAGCATTCTGCCGACATTATCAAAAATACTTCTGAGAATTCTTACCGCTCAATTAAATTACCTTCCAAACATAATACCATCTACTCAATCAGTTTTCAGAGCTAACCATAGCACCACTACTGCATTATTGCACGTTGCAGACGACATCTTTAGAGCAAATGATAAAAACCACAATACCTGCTCAATCTTGCTAGACTTTAGTAAAGCATTTGATACCTTGGATCATCAAATTTTTTGTAAGAAGCTTCACTATTTTGGTGTGGATGGCAGTGCTCTTTTATTTTTCCAAAACTACCTGAATCGCAGATATCAGCGTATAGTAAACAATGGTCAAATATCTAGCTTTAAATTTTTTACTTCGGTGTTACACAAGGCAGCATTTTAGGTCCACTTTTAATTTCTATTTATATCCCTGATTTTAGCGATTTTCTACAAATGTATAACGTTCATCAATATGCAGATGATACTCAAGTTTATATTTATTTTTACACTAGTGAATTAGCTACAGATATAGATTTCATTAATTCTGATTTAAAAATAATTTCTGAGGTATCGAGAGCTCACAAGTTAGTTCTGAATAAAAAGAAAACTGAAATAGTGGTGTTTGGAAAAGATAACACTTTACTAATAAATAATCCCTTATTTAATATTTTCTTAAATGGTCAAATGTTACCTAAGCAGGAATGCAAAAATTTGGGTATTTACTTTTATAACTTAAGATTTTCAAGTCATGTAAATCATTTAATTAAAAAATGTTATGGCAAATTAAAGTCTCTTTATATGCACAAAGATGTGTGTACTTGGGTCAACCAAGTATTAAATTGAAGGTTTAACAACTCTTTCATACAGTGATCCTCTAATGGGATACTCTGTATATTATTACATTTTTGGAATGATCCTTTATTTCTGATTTCAAAAATATACCATATGTTTATCAAGTTCAATAGTTTGATGGATAAAAATTTGGATTTTGTAAAATGACATAGCCCTCAATATACTACTACAGACACAACTTGAAATAAATTACTGTGGTATATGTAATAAATTATGCACATTTTATTTAAATGGCGACTACTAAAAATAACAAACACCTGTAAAAAAATATTTGACTTATGAGTTGTCCATTTTGATGAGAATTTAGAATTTGTCTAATAAATGTATTTATTACCTCGCTTTGAGAAATCCTTTTTTTAAGATACATTTTGAATGATTTGGTGTAGAAACCCGAAACTGATTTTTTTTTTAATTATAATGGTAATATCATAATATACGGCCTCATTTTAAGCCTCGACCCAAAATGTTGACAATTTGCCAATTATATCGTAACAATTTTTGTCCTACAAATTAAAAATATAACTTTTCAAATATGTACTATATTAAAGTTAATGCGTAATAAATTTTGATATTTTCAATTCGGAACAAGTTCAGAACGATATGTATTTTTCTTATTGGCTTGATATATACTGATGTCATTTTTAAATTCAACATCCAGTAATACATAAAGAATTTGGGTAAAAATAGGCATATAGCAGCCCCCCTTAGTTTTCATAGAAGGGATCATGAATGCATAGAAATATATTCATAGGGTCTTGGAACCACTTGCGTCACTGTATGGGTTGGGAAACCCTATTTTCCAGCAAATTCTATACTGCTGCCATAACCAGGAGGTTCATACAAATAGTGATGTAAACATATGGCCCAAAAGATCCCCTGACCTTCACCAATCGAACATGTATGAGATGTGATAATAATTCTGTGGAATTTTAGCAATATATGATAAAATGAATAATTAACTCAAAATAATCTATTGTCTTACTCTTCTACATTTATTTCTCCTCTATAGAAGCTCTTTCACCATGGCCGCGCGGCCACAATAATTTAAAAAATACATGACATCTACGCTCATGGTGCGGAGCAGCCAATTTAAACGTACTATAATAACACGAGTGATTGTTGCTATGACCTAAAAGAGCTCTTCCATACGATGTGATTATGGCCGAGCGGTCATGGTTACACGACCACACTTAAGCAGGTACCAATAGGGCCACTATGGTCGCTCTTCAATTGCATTTTTATTTTACCACAGACACTGTAGAAGTAATAATCAGGTACCCGAAATATTTTCCATTTTTCAGAGCAGATATCGAAGCAAAAATAGAGAGGTGCAGGACTCTGCGGGTAACCGGGATACTCCTATGTAATCTTTTAGGCAGCTTGGCACTTTATCCCCGTTAACTTATCAACATGAAAGCGTGCGATTATTTTCGTGGTGGTATTTGGTTTAATTCTCATATAGAACGCTCTTAGTAATGGCGCAGTTACTACTGTTTTTGCATAAACTACAAAAAATTATTGAAAACTACGATAACTTTACAACAGATGGTTTACATTTTCTGTGTATTCCATGCAATCAATATTACATATTTCGTACACGCCGTGATTGTGAAACATTTTTTAAACTCTGCTATCCATAGTGAGAATATTACCGATAGAGTTACAAAAGAGGAATTTTTATATGATTTGTGTGTCATGTTCTGTGCATGTAGTCTGTCTTGGAACGCAGTCGACAATGCTGAGTTTAGAGGTTTCTTTGCAAAATACGTACCAGATTTTCCTTTACCTAGTAGCCATACATTAAGTAAAATATATGTACCAATTGCGTATAAAAATGTTTTGGTCTCAGATGTTTCTGATATTTCTTCACACACAGAGAGGTGTACGCGACTTTCATCTTCTACTTTTCCATTCAATCTACCCTCATAAATTTCCTTTATAAATATTTCCTTATCTAGACTCATTCACCACTCAAACATTCCGCATTCTGTCGTCTTGCATTTCGTGTCCACAAGAAATCCATAATAACTGCCATGCTGTCTAAGGATGGTTAATATTTCTTAGAGTTTTTGAAATTTATGAAAACAGCAAGCTTCCTTATACATTTTCTAACATTTACATAATTTTTGCTAAGATTTTATCAGAAGAGACACACTGTTGGGTGAGCGTCCGTTGTCTGCAAATGTGTAGCTCCCACACGAACCAATAAAGAATATAGAATCAGATTTGATTATACTTTGACCTACTAAATTTACATTTTATTTAAAACGATACAATTGTTTTCATTTCTGGTTGCCAGATTTAACAGCAATTTATGGTTTTGTGTTGGATATTAGTGAAAACACCATGTTAATGCATATGCTTAGGTTGACGTTAAGAATTACTATTATATTTTTGGGTTATAAATCCAATATTAATCAATCAGTTATACCACAACCAAATGAAACAATTTATAGCATTGTAATCGATGTCTAATATTACACAATATTTTGATCTATTGCACTTTAAATATTTTATCGGTTTTAAACATCATTGTGGAACGTTATTACAGACATCATAAAATCTTAAAATAATTTTGTTTTGCTTATAAAATTTCAGCTATGAACCGGCATTACCACTGAATGTAAATAACTTGTATGTTGGTGATCACGGGATGATATGCATTGCTTGTCATATATTTAAAAACATAATTTAGTGTTACAACAAAATTGAAAATAATTGTAATTATTTAACTAATAAAACCAACAAACTTTTATTCTTTATACAGACTTTATTTTTAATGGTGCTTTTCAAAAAATAATCTCGATTACAAATAAAATCTATTGATTCTTCAGTTGTAAACAAGAAGTCGCTAGAATTGCCCTCATAGGATCTTGATAGGTAGTCTTGTATGAGATGTTGCACTGTGCTGGTGAAAGTTCTTTACCCCATTTGTGAAGTAACGCCCTTTACAAATGTTCTGAATTCTATTGAGATATGACCAAATTCTCCATGGCCGTTTGAAATCGAAGAGTTTCTCCGTGATATATGGCATATCGTGAGACTGTTTCTGATTCCTCAAACCACTTAATTGACCAATCATTATTCAAGAGCATCTTGGCGGTTCTAGATGGAGGTTTGCTGGAACGAAGTCTATTGATATTAAGGCCTTCGAGGTTTGAGTGGATCGGTTGTCAGTTAAATATGATCTTTGTGTTCGAGTAGGAGCACATTCGATCAGCGTATATATGGCAGTGGAATATGGCTCAAAGTTGGAAGCCAATAGGTTGGCAAAGATTTTGTATTATATTATTCCTCGATTTCAGATTTGCAGTGATTTTGGCTAGGTGTTTTTAAAAGATAATATCCTATCGAGAGTGACTTTGAGGTATTTATGGTACTGATTGAATGGGAGAGTGCTGCCTTCAAAGTAAACTTCTGTTCGTCAGCTTGTAATTGAGATGAAAATACTAGGTCTCTGCTTTGGTTACGCTAGGCTGGAGCCTCCATTAGCGAGAATATTTCCCAAGAGAATTCACATCAGCTGTTAGGATCTCTTCTGTCGCTTCAACAGATTTGTCTTGTAGCTATTGACCAGTCATCACCATAGCTGCATTTTTTGGAGCATGTGTGAATATCAGAAGAATAATAGGGGAGACAGTACCGAATCCTGCGGTAAGTCGTTGTCCAGCTTTCTTTGCTTGTTGGTGGAGTTTCCTATAATAACTATTCTATTAGTGAGCATGTTTTCTATAATACCTGGCACAACGGTAGAACAAACCAACATTGTGTTTCATTTTGATTCGCTGTTAGTATAAAACATTCCTCTTTTCTGCAGGTACTATCATTTAGAAGCCAACCAACTCGACCTTTCGAAAAAAATTACAACTTTATCAAGCAATAGCATAGTTCGATAAACTGAAATTATGTACATACTTTCCTACTTTTTAACATAAGAACCGCTCCTACAGCCGCATGTCCTGCTAGACCAGTCACCACTACATATATTTATCCAAGGAGAAGCAAGCTCGTTCTGTGGTACACAGGCTAATGCAAGGCTCAACGCCCATAAGGCAGCAGCACGGAACAGAGCACCAGAGGTTATACTTAGAGTTAAAGGCGCATCCTATACTAGGAATGTCTACGGATAGCTTAGTTCCGAAGTATAACTTCAACAAAATCTTTCAAATTATAATACCAGACAGGGAAGACTGGAAAAAACGGTCCCCCAATAACAGCGCAAAAAATCTGGTATACGGACGGCTCCAAGATAGAACAAGGAGTGGGAGCTGGGATTTATGAGATAAGGCCAAAAACGGAAATCTCGTTAAGTCTAGGAAAATACGCCACAGTATTTCAGGCTGAAATAGCCGCGATACAGTGGTGTGCAAAGGAAATAATAAGGCAAGGGACTGTCAATCAGTCGATAGCCATTTTCTCCGATAGCCAAGTGGCACTAAAAGCAATCGGTTCCATGCAGGTTGACTCAAAGCTTGTGTGGGACTGTGTGAATGCCCTAAAAGACCTAGGAAGTCAAAATAAACACCATGGTGTGGGTGCCAGGACACGAGGAACATAAGGGTAACGAAAAGGCGGATGAACTGGCCAGAGAAGGCTCATTCACAGCCTTAGTAGGACCTGAACCCTTCTGTGGCATGGACAAGCCAGGGATAAGAACATCCATTGCGAAATGGATGCAAAATAAGTCTTTGGAATGGTGGAGGGGCTTTCCGCAACAGAGACACGCTAAAGAGTTCATTAAAGAAAGATCGGCTGAATTTACGAAAGATCTACTACGCCAAAGTAGAAAAACCATTAGGATAATAGTGGGTGTTTTGACAGGACACTGTCGACTCAATAGACGTATGAGTCTGATGGGTCTGGTACAGGATGCAACGTGCAGATTCTGCCAAGAGGAAGAGGAATCCTTAGTTCATGTGCTGTGCCACTGTAAAAGCCTCATTAAACTTAGGTTCCAACTACTTGGGGAACAAAAACCAAGAGTTGATAGCTACACTAAGAGCCCCTTATCAAGGCTGTGGAGTCTGATACAAAGGACAAAGCTAGATAAGGAGTTCTAAGGAAATGAATAAGAGCTCCACAATAGACCCACAGGGGGTCGCGGTGGTCAAGGCCAACCAGCCAGCTCCTCCCTTATAATCTAATCTAATCTACTTTTTAACATTTGGAATATGGGATGTGCATGACACACGTGTCGTTTATAACATATTAGCAATATGCCTCATATGACATGTTTAACTAATGCATTCAATAGATATAATTTAGAATGCTATCATATTCCAATGTACATAAGTGGACGTTAAACAACGTCAAACAAAGCTTTGTAAATGTACGGCATCGTATAATTCTATTTCGAAAAATTCTTCCAACTACACAACAACCACCGGAACCCATTGTAATACAGTGGGAAACTTTGTTTTACTAATTTGCTAAATCTAATTTTAACAGTATCAAAATCAACATCGCAACATCTAGAAGCTTGTAACACAGTTACTATTCAGATGCCCAGCAGGTATTAAAAGATCCAGATTTGGCATACATACACATATTTCAAGGATCGATCTTGCCATATAAAACGTCTACCCTAAATGGAAAGGTCGTGAAAAAAAATTTAGGTAGTTTTGACCAAGAATCCGGTACACACTATATGTGTCATATAGAGAATCTTCGGTGGAGTTTTTTAATTATGTTTTCTGACTGGCAAGGAAGTGGAAGTTGTACGTGTGGTTTCGCAACATAACCTTTCGCATAACAGCAATCACCAAAATAACGCCATAAAGGCATAACAATATATCATTACATATTAAAATTTTTAGACGTACAAATCCCATCCTTAAACCGACCCTGTTTTTTACCAATCGAGTTCAGTCTTAGTTTAATTGACCCCGTACACTGTATTCTATTGAAATATTTTTAAATGTAAAAAAATCACTAGATGCTTCTTTTGTGATTAAAAAATAACGTATATGACGACGGCAACTAAAGATAACCTATTTAAGTATCACATGTTATCAAGTCAAAGCACTCCCCTTGGTGAATATTGAGAGATTGATACTTCCAAGGATTGCTTCAGTTAATGATGTAGATGGTAGTAAAGTATTATTTGTCTTTTTTATCATATAGTTGATAAAAAGATGTTTATTGGGGAATACGGTTATCATGTTTTTAGTTTAAGATGAATTGTTCATTAGATTTTTAATTAGAGAATATAGAAGGATGGGCTATTTGTTGTTTATAATTACTAGAAACAACCGTTGTAAATGTCGTATCCCCTAAATAATTAAACAGTAAACATAACATAGTTTAAGAATATCTGGAAGGTACAGTAATCTGTGTTTATTTTGGCGTATTTTGAAGACAAATCTAAAAAAGTAAAATCGTCTACACTGCGGTGTGTATATTAAATTCTAAAAGCAACGCTAAATATTAATGAAAATGTCGAAGTTAACAAGTTTTTCAAATTGATATCCTAAGAAACAGTTTGTGGGATACGGGCTGAGAAGTCGAAGATTTTTGCTAAAGAGGAAATTAAGTTTATATTGGAGGCTGATAAGGACAAGGATTAAATGATGAAGGTAAATTAATTTAGTTTTTTCATTTAATAATGAAAGGCCTTGCTGCAACAAGGAGGCATCTCCATTTTCAACAACTTTATAGTAGCTACAAAAAGCTGTCCGTTTTGCGACAAATTGTAATGAGGGTAAGTGCAAATTGTATAGTCGCACCGTTATTTTTTGTGGCTGTTGACACATTGTTACGCAGATAGATGGAGCACATAATAGCACATCGAATCACGTATCTAACTCCTTTTCTTCAATTACACTGGCGCACAGTGGACGGAAACGCCGAAAAGCTGGCCAAAATATAAAGGCATTGAGCTATTTTACTGAAATTGTGCATACAGGGGTTTTTTGTGTCGCTGATGAAGAATCCGAAGTTGAATTTTGGAAAAAACAAAATGGCGGCCATGAAATTCCCCCAAAACATACCAAAAATCGCCAATTATCGCTGCATTTTTACAAAACTTTGTATACAGTTTTTTTTGGGTTGCTGATGAAGAATCCCGTATAGAATTTCAAAAAAATTACGGTCAAAAATATATACATAGTTCAAAAATTATTATTGAATTGAAGCGAATTCATGTTTCATTTGTTTCGGGAAAATTAGGATCTGGCGAATGGAATAAAAATGTGTAATGACTTTGAAAACTAATTTTATTCAATTACTATCTGAATTAAATTCATGAACGCATTCAAAAGGAGCCCACTTTATGGTGCACGAATGTGCATGCATCCGTGCATTCGCGCACAATTTGGTCAATATCTCGCAAAAGATGCAAAAAGATGCAGCTAATTTTTTATACACTTTCAAAAAAATGTTCATTGAACACATTCCAATAAGTTTCAAGACCAACCATCACCAACCGCGTAACTTATGGCTTTTTTTGTGGAGTTTATGAATCATTGCATGTACAAAAATGCACTCCACTTCGATAATTATTTACTAATTATCATATAAATAAACTGATCTGATACTGAGATATTTTAATTGTACTTACACTCTGATGCAGAATCCATTTTTATGATACTGAAAACTGCACTTTGAGAATTTTTACGCTGCAGACAAAATTTAACGATTTTTGAAGCGTTCCGAGCTGCCGAAGTGACGTGCTGCACAGTCGCACAATAAGTAATTTCCTCGCTCAGGTAGTGAACCCGGACCGGTATTAACGGTCGTTTCTAATGCCAGGGGTACCACTACAACGATTTAAAACGTTTCCATTTCAAAAAAAAATCTTCATTTTTTAATTTTGGTCAGCTTTTTGGCGTTTCCGTCCACTGTGTGGCGGTCAAAAAAAAAATTCTTTGTAACATATATCTGAATCACATATCCCACAGAAGTGATAAGCAAAAAGTCGTAACACGTAACGTCTTGTTACATTAATAAAACATTATGGGCAAGAATAACATTATTGTTATTTTACTAATCTATTTATTGCTATATTTCACTGATATATATGACATATATTAGGCTTACATAGATATAACTACAAAGATAGAGAGTAATTTTTGAAAAACATATGCTCAGTTCATTTTTCTCTTTTATGAGGGATCATATCGTGGCTCGATCCCATGATAAGGAATTTCCATAGTCCTGATATCTTGATGAAATCTTTCTCCTTGCTCGTCGCTTACCGCACGCAAATTTTCAGGAGAAAAATTTAAATTAGCGCAGAAAGTGAATTTTTAAAGACATACGGCAACCAAGCGTTTGATACGAATCTAAAAGTTCGTTTACTAGTTGCTTGTAGTTCTCATCCTCCTTTTTCCCTAAAAATCCCCTGACTACGCTTACAAATGAGTTCCAAGATCTAAGTTCCTATCTGTTGAGTGCCCCTTTAAAATCTGCATCATCAAGCAATTTTCTAATTTGAGGACCAATAAAAATGCCATCTTTAAGTTAGGCGTCATTTAATTGGGGAAAAAGTTCTCTTAAGTATTTAAATCCTTCACCCTCTTTAATCATAGCCTTCACAAAATGTTTCATTAGCCCAAGTTTAATGTGAAGAGGTGGCACAAGAACAGAACCTTTTTAGAGTCTGCAAGGGGCACATAATTAACATTACTAGTTCCTGGTTCAAATTCTTTACTTTCAGGCCAAATTATTTTTACATAATGCTCTTTTACTGCACGACTGTCCCACAAATAATGAAAACAGACATATTTTGTAAAGCCCTCTGGGAGCCCTATTAAAATGGCTATTACTTTTAAATCCCCACATATTTGCCATTTGTATTTGTTATGTCACCAAAGATTCAGAGGGATAACATCTTTCTGGCGCTTTGTCTTTTACCGCACGACTGTTCCACAAATAAAGAAAACAGAAATATTTTGTAAAGCCTTCTTGAAGCGCTATTAAAATGGCTATTACTTTTAAATCCCCATATATTTGCCATTTGTATTTGTTATGTCACCAAAGATTCATAAGGGGTACACCCTGGCGCTCTGTCTTTTACTGCTTTAAAAAATGTGATATTACACTTTAAGACCTTTTTTTTATTTAATACATTTTATTTGATATGATATATTTTTTTGTTCTTGGTTATCGCATCAACAGAAGAAAGGCTGCATTTTTACCAGGTAGTATCCATAATAAAATTATAAAGGACTCTTAAATGTTAAGAGTGTTTTATAGGTTTATCTTAGATGATATCTTTAAAGAAGATGCAGCCTTAATAAAAAGTTTCAGAAACATAGGAAAGAAACATATGTGAACTTTTCTGAAACATAGATAAATGTAGCAAAAACGTTCCTATATTTTGTCTAATAAAACATTTATGAAACGTACCTCTAGAAATGTTTCCAAAATATATCAATACATTTATGTAATGTTTCGAAAACGCTATTTTTATGTGCTTTTTGAAACATTTAAAAATAAACGAATATGAGGTAAGACATTTCACGTTTCAGCAACATTTCTGAAACCGAAAATGATACATTGAAAGTAATGTTTCAATGTTTCTAGTTGCCTTTTCAAAATCATTTCTGACATGAAATCTTGCTGGGAAATTATGCAACAGCAAATGAATGCATCACTTATGTGAGAGTTTTTCGTTGTTACTAGTTTATTATTGGACATGTGAGAAGAGTACTTCCCAGTAAACACACATTCGTTAGAAAGACGTTTATAATGTCTAAACACCATTTGAATGTGTCTATTTTACGTACAAACAACTTAAAAATGTCGCGGTTTTACACATTTCAGATAACGAAATTATAAACGTTATATATTAGTATATGCGAAACGAATATGTCAGATGTTTTAAAATGTATTTCCAGTATACGTAACTCCAAAACCTTTTAAAAACTTTTTCTGTTCGACGTCAATGGACTATTTAGTTGATATGGACGTTTCATGAACGTTTAAAAGAACAGTTTTATTCAAACTCTTTAAATAACGTTAATTCAAGGTTGTCAAAATTTTTCGTGAAAAAAGCATGTATTTATAACGTTATAACAGATATTTTTCCAATAATAAATGAATGGTAGATTTTCTAACGTAACACGAATTATCAACCAATGACACGTTAAGAATAAGTTTTGTATGTGTGTTACTGGGTTAGAACGAGTTCGGTAATTTCCTAAGTGAGAAAATGTTTGAATTAAGGCTTAATTTTCGAAATAATCGCTAACTGCCTTGAAATTAATTAATTTTCAGCGTTACTCAATCGTGTTACGAGCATTCAAAGTTTCGCAGTGCGATAAGCGCCAATCTTTTTATAAAATTTTGTGAATTTTTTTGCAGCAAAACAGCTACATATTTTGTATTAAAATTTTGGCAATAATTATAATTTCCTTTCCCATATTGGTCCGAAACAAATTACAAATAAGATATCTAACTTGCTCCAAGATGGAATTGAACCTTCGACTTTCAGTACACAGTAAATAGCAATTTACCCATTTGGCTATCATGCCCAAAATTTCGAACATCGCCTTTTTGCACAGATCGACTTTTGGACAAATTTGCACATAATCTTTATAAAATATAACCTTCTAGTATGGGTAACTTTTAGTCTCAAAACACCCACACATTGGCAGGGACTTTATAATTTATTTCGAAAAATTTCTTTTTAACCATTCATTTTCTATTAGTAGTAAATAAAAAGAAACAATAAATTATTTTATCTCTGATAGTGTGAAGAAATTAAAACAAGCTATGGGGTATAAACAGAACAAAGGATGTAACTACCATATGTCACTAATGTTCATTTCTGTTAAATATACGCATGGGCCAAAGCAGTCCATAATACGATACGTCCCTGTGTGAACGCGTGCTGAGCGCTATACCCATCTGTGTATGATTTTGGATATGAAAAATCAACCAGTGCCGCCGGGAAGAGGGTCAGCTTTGTTTGTAAACATTCTGAGCAAATACAGATATATTTAAATTTAATATATTGTATTTAATTCGATACACTGTAATAAATATGTAACATCTTAAACCTAGAAGATTTGTTCAGTTAAATTATTATTTAATGAAAGTTCTTTCATGAAAAAAAATTCAGGGGGGCTGAGAAATTGTCTCCTTTTGCTCATTTTGGTACTGATACATTTTTTTGGAAAACATACTGAAGCAAAGAATGTGCATGAAGAATACATCTACAGCATTTATTATTTGTTTGCAAGTTCGTATTTTAATGGCCAGGAATTGTTAGCAGTAAAACGGCTATGCGAGAAAAACACTTCTAATGGATACTCATTGGCCATAAATTGTGAAATAACCAATAGAAATGTGTCTATCTGTCTGTCATGTTAACATTGTTACTGTCTGCTTCTCTGTCCATAAAAACGAGGTGCTTGCTAAGTCATTTATTATTGCAAGCGTAGCACCGACTTTGCATCGTGCAGTCCAGCGAAACACAGCAGTCGAGTCTCCTTATCTTCTAGCGGCTTATATTACAACTTTAAATGCAGAATCTATACAATCTTAGGGAGGGTTTTGTAGTGGATATACGATTCTTGGGAGAGGATGACGCACAGTGGACGGAAACGCCAAAAAGCTGGCCAAAATTAAAAAAATGAAGATTTTTTTTAAATGGAAACGTTTTAAATCGTTGTAGTGGTACCCCTAGCATTAGAAACGACCGTTAATACCGGTCCGGGTTCACTACCTGAGCGAGGAAATTACTTATTGTGCGACCGTGCAGCGCGTCACTTCGGCAGCTCGCAACGCTTCAAAAATCGATAAATTTTGTCTGCAGCGTAAAAATTCTCAAAGTGCAGTTTTCTGTGTCATAAAAATGAATTCTGCATCAGAAAGTAAGTACAATTAAAATATCTCAGTATCAGATCAGTTTATTTATATGGTAATTAGTAAATAATTATCGAAGTGGAGTGCATTTTTGTACATGCAACGATTCATAAACTCCACAAAAAAAGCCATAAGTTACGCGGTTGGTGATGGTTGGTCTTGAAACTTATTGGAATGTGTTCAATGAACATTTTTTCGAAAGTGTATAAAAAATTAGCTGCATCTTTTTGCATCTTTGCGAGATATTGACCAAATTGTGTGCGAATGCACGGATGTATGCACATTCCACCATAAAGTGGGCTCCTTTTGAATGCGTTCTCATGAAATGAGAACGTCATGCGTTCAAAGTCATTACACATTTTTATTCCATTCCCCAGATCCTAATTTTCCCGAAACAAATGAAACACATGAATTCGCTTCAATTCAATAATAATTTTTGAACTATGTACATATTTTTGGCCGTAATTTTTTTTGAAATTCTATATGGGATTCTTCATCAGCGACCCAAAAAACTGTATACAAAGTTTTGTAAAAATGCAGCGATAATTGGCGATTTTTCGTATGTTTTGGGGGATTTCGTGGCCGCCATTTTGTTTTTTTCAAAATTCAACTTCGGATTCTTGATCAGCGACACAAAAAACCCCTGTATGCACAATTTCAGTAAAATAACTCAATGCCTTTATATTTTGGCCAGCTTTTCGGCGTTTCCGTCCACTGTGTGACGGTCCCATCCTTGTCTATAAGATATTAGACAAATAAACGATCCCTACTCTTCAATAAAGAAGTTCTGTAAAATGTCCTGGTTGAGGATAGCCCGTCTTTTGGCGTTGGTGATCGGCCTTGTCAGCGTAAACAGGCTGACGTGAAATAATAATTTATATTTTGCCCTAAGATGGCAAATTTTTAGAGGCTGCAATATATTTTTTAAAACGTTCAACAGCAGGGTTGCCACATAATTAAATTCAAATTTACGAACGGCAACATACTTACGTATGACAACACTGCTCAACAATGAAACCATCATTAAGTGCGTAAAGCTCACAGATTTCTATACTAAAGTAGATCGGTAACTTAAGTAGTGGGGATGAGATAACTAATCAGATCATTATTGGCATCTCAAATGTATGTATTAATTACGATAATATAATCGATATCTTTGCTACAAAAAATCACGTCACAAGCTCTAGGGCGGCGCCAAGGTTAAATCCGACCCTGCATGTAGGTACTTGCAACTTATAATTCAGTCTGCAAGAGAACATGGTTAAAGTCATCAGTGACTGCCAAATAGAAATTCACGACATCTGCATAGAGTAGGCGATGACAATATCGTTTATGAGTAAAGCGAAATACACGGGCCCCAGTACGAATCCCTGTAGAATACCAGCGAATTTTACATAAGTGGACTAACAATTTATATTTTTCTTAAAATCAAGGTCCGAGAGGTTTCTTAGTGAAATTCCGTTGATCTAACCCATCCAAAGCTTTTAGAAATTCATATAAATTATATTTACCATTATTTTTTGCAAACCACGTGTTCCACCTAGACTTTAGATTTATCTCGCAATAATAAAATTAAAATTATACAATTTTTTAGTATGTATGTATGATGTACGTAATATTTTAAACATGTCGAATTCTACATACAAATTGCGAACAAATAAAAACATTTGTATTTTTAAATATACTGCCATGTCTATGAACAAAACAAATTAATGCTAAATAAGGTGTTACATGCAAAGAGAGATTGGTCAGTTTTCATTTGTTTTTAGTTTGTGTCTTGATCCAACGTTGAACTCTCTTGAGTTTTCCCAAAGAAATACTTATCTAATATTGTTTTATTTAAGGATATAATTTTTTTTGGCATGTGTATCTGGATTTTAATAAGTCGGAACAATATATTTTTTATAGTATAAAAAAATCTTAATATAATGCCTCTTTTGGAAAAGGAAAATGAAAAATTGTCATATTGCCATAAGATGGAAAACTGTCCTTAAGTGCTTGCGTCAAATTTCATATGTGTGTGTGTGTATGTGTATTTATGATATGTATATTTGAAAACAGCATACATAAATTTTAACAATTTTAAGAAATTTATGGGATACATAAAATGAACGTACGCCAATGTAAAAGGCTATCCAATGGATTCGTACGTTCTACTTGACGAGTGCTGCAATAAATAGGCAATACTTGGCTGGCACACCTGGCCTAGCACCCTTCTTGTACTGAGTTCGCTCCCCTATTATCTTAGACACGACTGTACTATACTGTATAATTTAGTTTTAGTTTTGCAACCTACATAGATTTTTGCGTGATATATATAGGATGTTTAAATTAAAGAATAATTTTAGAAAAGGAAACTAGAATATATATTTGTACTAATAACAGCGAATAATTATTATTCGAAACCCTAAATGTTGGGTTCCAAAGTACTAGCTTTTTGGCTGATATACGACCGAGTTACTTATTAACAGCTGGTACCTCACTCCCCTTTAATTGCTTATATAACCTAAGGTGCATATGGTGATCAGTGAATGAATTTTTTTACCAAACTAGGTTATTGACATCATCGTCATAATTAATTTTCATAAAATCATGGCCCTATAATTAACGACTAAGCGCTGATATTTTAAGGACAAACCAGGGACGATATTACTGATACAATATTTTCATCTACCTAATATAATTGAAAATTACAATAATACAAACTTTAACTTGCGACAATAATTTAATTAAAATGTCGACTCAAATGCCATTATATTTAAATGAGTGTTCATATCCGTTACAGGTTGAAAATTGTTTTACTCATCTTAATTTGAAGTTTTAAGCTAATTTGACATTAACATCTACAGGCCCATAACAATAATATACAACTTTGCCAAAATATTCGAATACTTACTACATAGACATATACAGGGTGTCTCACTAGGAACTGCATCGATCGATGTAGGGAAAAGTACACACTAGAAAATTTTGAAAATTTAGGGAGCTACTAACGGCAGTGTGGCCAATCCAACTAAAATAATTACAAGCATCTGGCACTTCTGGTGATACCGGAAATCGATACCAACTTGCTTATTTTAAACGTTAAACAAAGTAGTAAAAAAACATTTTATTTGTGGATATTGTATTTTATTAAGAGCCATTTACACGGCGCTTACTACAGTGGTCTTTTTAAAAAAGTCATATCTGCCATATCAGTTACATCCCAGTAAACACACATACGTTTTTAAAACGTATTCTCAACGTGTCATTGGTTAATAATTTTTGTTACGTTAGGAAATCAACCGGTCATTTATTGTTGGAAAAATAACAGTATCGTAACGTTAAAAATACGTGATTTTTTCACGAAAAATGTTGGCCGTCCATTTGACAGTTTTCACAACATTAAATTAACGTTATTTAAAGCGTTCATAAAACTGTTCTCTTAAACGTTCATAAAACGTCCATATCAACTAAATAGTCCATTGAGGTTTTTATAACGTTTTGAAGTTACGTGCACTAACAATCCATTTTAAAATATCTGACATATTCGTTTCACATATACTAATATTAAACGCGACAGTTTTAAGTTGTTTGTACGTAAAAAAAGGAACGTTTTTCAAATAGTGTTTGGACATTATAAACGTCTTTCTAACGTATGTGTATTTGGGGGACCAGAACTTCCAAATTTAGATTGATGTTTTTTTTTCCTTACGGGTTGCGGTTTCGACTACCCGCTGTACTGAAGCTTAAGCTTATTGTATCCCATAGTCTCATTACTCCATAAGACCCGTTCTATTCCAGAAGGCGAGTATACAGTTTATGGGAGCTCTGGCTATCTCTTCCGGGGTTAAAAGTAGTCCCTCGAAGTGTGTTAGTCTCATTGCCGTTAGGGCTGGGCATTCGCTTAAGATGTGGTGGGGAGTTTTTTCCTCTTCACCACACATCCTGCAATCTGGATTGTCTTTCACCCTTATGTTGGTTAGGTGTTTGTTTAGTGTGCAGTGTTCTGTTAATATGCCCACTGCACACCTCAGCTGTTTTCTGCTCAGCTTTAGCATTTCGTTGGTCCTTGCTCTAGATATTTCTCCGATGAACAAGCGTGACTGCCTCATTCCCGGTATCTCTATCCAGTGCGAATAGTGTTTCTGTCTTAATAGTTCCTTTACCAATCCTTTCGCGGTGCTGTAAGATACCCAGCAGGTCGGTTCGGGACCTGTTAGAATTGATTTAGCGCCTTTTCTGGCTGCATGTCTGCTTTTTCGTTTCCCATATTTCCCTGGTGTCCTCGTGTCCACTCCAGTTGTACACTGTTGTGTTCTGTAAGTTCCTCCAGGGATTCCAGGCAGTCTTTTATTGTTTTAGATCGTATTTCTACTGCTTCCAGAGCTCTGAGGGCTGCTTGGCTGTCAGTGATGATGCGGATTCTCTTATTTTTGTATGCCCTCCGTATCATTTCTTGTGCACAGACGTCTATTGCTGTGATTTCGGCTTGGAACACTGTTGCGATACTTCCAAGGTTCAGGCTGATGTCTGTCCCTGGTTGTTCTCCCGCAACTCCTGCTCCGGTACTGCTTGACGTTTTTGATCCGTCAGTATACCAGATGGTGTCATTTTGTTGTCTCTGCATCCTGCCTCCTTCTCCATCCCTTTCAGGTATTTTTAGCCTGAAAGTTTTTGTGAAGTTGTAGGTTGTGCTGATTCTGTCTGAGATTGATGTTAGATAAAATGCTCATTGAAGGCGTGAGCATGCAAAATTTAAACTAGATGTATAATAGATGGTTACTTGGACATATAAAAAATGGAAAATTTCTCAACTTTGATGTTTAATGTTTTGTCTCTTAAGAATATATTTGCCACGCCATAAACAACTCTTTAAACATAAACTATAAATCAACACAACAACACAAGATAGATTTATTGGGGGGTTCGAAATAAAACAAAGAAGGTTTAGTGCCATATTCCCCAAAAAAAAAAACAACTATGCAGCTACGGACACGTGTTTCGGAGTTATTGCCCCTCATCAGCGTAGCTAGCTAAGGAATTGGATCTACGATGAGATAGACCAGGAATAGTTATACGTAAACATGTTAATAAGTTTCCTGTTAAAACTTTCTAAAAAAACTTTATAATTGCACTGGAAGGTGCTGCGCTCCACGGGAAATTGAGTCAGTTCTGTTAAATATCTATAACGTAAGTTGTGGGCAAAGTTGTTGGTAAATATTTCGGCAATGAAAGTTAAAGATTCTGTAAGAAAATAATATTGCACTTTATCTTGGAAGCTATGGTCAGTTTTCATGATTTCCTCATGATTGATTAGCACAGTAGCCAGTACCAGCGAAATAGCCAGTAAATTGATGCTAATGGAAATTGTTAACGTAATTATCAAATATAATTTTATTTTACAACCTCCTGTATCTCCAAAGTAACTTTATGCGGGAGGGACTATACATTTAAAGGCTATATCCAAGTACGTTGGAATTAGTTTCCATTTCTGAAAAAAATCACAACTTCCTGGCCGGGAATCGACCCCGCGATTCCGAGATGGGAAGTCAGTATTCTTATTGCTCTACCACGGTCATAGAGATTAATTATATTTAAATAATGTATTTCATATAAAGTTGATGAATATAAGTTGTTAAAAAAAAGAGAAAGGAAAGAAAACCTATAAATACACGTTTTAGGGAACGTATTTTTTTGTATTAGGACATTTGAAGTCTAGTTAATGATGTAGGGTTTATTTTGAGCACGTTTGAAATGTTACTTTACTAAATTAGAACTCCTTCGACGATTGAAATTCATAGTAATTACATTACTTGTATGAGTATTTAGTTGAATAATTGATTATACTTTGAGCTGTTATTGCTTTCTTTAATAATATAATGGACTATTATTGCTTATCCAATATCACAAATATAGTGAATTACTGTAAAATATAATACCTTTGAAATAATAATTTAATACTCCAGCCGATGTATTAACCTAAAAAGCAGACAATTATTCCTATAAATAGAGGACCTCATCGCATCAAAACTCGATAAACTTATCAGCAACTACTAAAGGAGTCATTAAAAAAGCTTCCGTTGTTAATAAATGCATATTATGTAAATTGACACCTTCCTTCTTATAGTTTATTTCTCTATCTTTGTGATAAAAATGATAACGTATAGTAACGACAATGACCTAAAATTAATTAAATTTAATGCGTAAGTCGTCTAACACATATAAACGATGGTTTCTCGGGTATTATCGTGTTGTTTCATGGGTGGTCACAGACGGTCGGTAGGTTTAGAAGCCAAGTTTTTTAAAATTTTAAATTTTTTTATTAACGGTGAAGTCATTACACAAGCCCCTGCAATTTTACACCCTTCCAACTTCTATGCTATGGTCGGTGTTTGAAATATAGAGGGTAATTTTATATAAAATTAAAATTGTAAATTGTAAACTTTCGTCTATTTTTACAAAAAGTTTCTTAATTTCTCAAGTCAGTCACTGGGATGGGTTGTAAGGAGGCGATTTAATAGCAATGTATACAGTGTGGAAATTAAGTAACGCATAAATTCAGTAATTCCGTTGATATTAATTTTTTTGGAAAAAATCTCGAAGGGGTATAGCGATTTTAACTTCAGCAAATATTTTCAGTCTAATTTCAGTTTCTTATGTCATTTATTTTTTAAGTTATGATGTCATTGACTTTTTTTTTAATGACAACCTATATTTTTTATTATTGATTTTGGTAGTAGATTTTATTCTGGTTCTGACCGTATAAAATTTTTAATATGTTATTATTTGAAAAAATCGAGAAAAACAGTCTTAAAGTTCAAATAATAAAATTTCATTAAATTGGGTAAATTTATCTAGTTGCCATGCCGGTGTATCACATTAGTTACGGCTATCAGATTTAAATAATTTGTAAATGTCACAATAGAATAAGTGTTATTATTTTGCTTTTTCTAAATTAGAAAAACTATTTTATTAATAAGAATGGTACAGTTGAGCGACAAACAGAGAATTGAAGTGTTAATAATGATTGATTATGGCGACAGAGCTAGAACACATCAAGAAGTGTGTCATCTTTTTAGAGAAAAAATACCCGGATCAGCCCATAAATCAATCAACAATTAGTAAGATTGAAAAAAAAATTTCGGGAACATGGCGTTGTAAAGAATATTCCAAAAACTGGACGTCCGGCGACATTAAATGAAGATGCACAACTTGATGTGCTACTAGAAATTGAAAACAATGCACATTCAACTAGTAGAAGCATTGCTTTGAACCACAATATAAGCCACACTACAGTTCTAAAACTTTTGAAAGTTCGAAAATTCCACCCATATAAGGTGCACTTGGTTCATGAGTTGATAGAAGATGACTTTGATCGTAGGCAAGAGTTTTGCGAACAAATGATGGAAATTTGCAACCGCGATCCAATGTTTTTCCAGCGTGTTTTATTTTCGGATGAAGCAACATTTTGTTTAAATGGCCATGTCAATAGACAGAATTGTAGATATTGGGCTAGGGACAATCCCCATTGGATGCAGGAAAGTCATTGGTGAGGAGTTAATGTTTGGTCAGGAATTATTGGTGACAGAATTATAGGTCCATTCTTTTTTGAAAACAATTTGACTGGAGATAGATACTTGCAATTTTTATAGTTGGAATTGATGCCTGCATTAGCTGCATTATTCCCCAATGCAAATAACCCTGACCTACCAAATAATACCATTTGGTCTCCTGATCTAACGCCATTAGGCTTCTTTTTATGGGGGTACTTAAAAAGTAAAGTGTACAACAATCGACCCAATAATTTAGACGATCTCAGGCAAAGAATTCAACATGAGATTAGGTTAATATCACCTCAAACTATTCAGAATGTGAGAAATGAATTTTATAATCGTCTTGGGTATTGTCAAATGGTACAGGGTCGTCAATTTGAACATTTAGTGTAAATGTAATTTAACAACTGTTATTTCTGTGCTTATTTTTGTGTTTGATGATATTGTTAGATTTTTTTCTGGTTAAGCAATTTAGTTTCTTTTTATACTAATGTTTGCCAAGTTATCGTTATTACTAACGTTGAATTGAGCAGATAATAAATTTCTAGTTCGATTTTTCAACTATTTGTATAATTTCAAAATAAAAACGAATGCCCCGTCGATAACTTTCGGTCAAACTTAGGCAACTAGATAAATTTACCCAATTTAATGAATTTTTATTATTTGAACTTTAAGACTGTTTTTCTCGATTTTTTCAAATAATAACATATTGAAAATTTTATACGGTCGGAACTAGAATAAAATCTACTACCAAAATCAATAATAAAAAATATAGGTTGTCATTTAAAAAAAAAGTCGATGACGTCATAACTTAAAAAATAAATGACATAAGAAACTGAAATTAGACTGAAAATATTTGCCGAAGTTAAAATCGCTATACCCCTTCGAGACTTTTTCCAAAAAATTAATATCAACGGAATTACTGAATTTATGCCTTACTTAATTTCCACACTGTATATGAGCATAAATAGTGAAGAGTTAATGGAATTAAAATAAAATCATGGACTGGTGTTTGTTGAATATAAAATTTCTTAATAGTTTTTAGTTTATCATTTGTTAGTTAGAAGCACATAGAATCATTTCATATATTTCAATATCTGAAGTTACAGCCAAGGGTGTAATTGCTTTCATGGATTCGTTACCAATATGTAAGGTTCAGTATTTTCCAATTTTATTGCTGGTATGGTATCGGCAAATGATATAGTAGATGAGGACCGTGGTAAGACATGTGGTCGAGAGCGAGCTAACACATCATCTCTCTCGAGACCCACGGGAGTCTGCGCGACATTCCTACAAGCATCTAGGCAGTCCAATTCTACTTTGGCTCCAAAGCTTCCCGCATGCGCGTTACGCTGTACAGCTGGTAAAAGTGTGAAGTATGAAACGTCAAACAGCTGATTCTTAAATTCTTAAATACCTAACAATAAAAAAATTGAACAACAAAGGCGGCTTTATAAAACAAAATAATTGACAAATAGAAAACGCACTCTAGTCCAACCAGATGCAATTGACGCGGATAATATGGCACTGAAACTTTTATACCCAAGCCAAAATGTCATGCCATGTAACAATAGTGTGCTCAAGTAATAACATTAAATTTAAATGTATAGGAAATAATATAAATATAAGATGAAAAGACCGACACTTAGTGTATTATTGTAATTTACTTATGTGTATATGTATGTATACATTGTATTTTTTTTAATTTCTTATTTATTTACTTATTTTGTTATAGGCTGACGTACCATATATACATATGTATCCTATAATATGGTCAATAAATGGTCAATAAATTATTGTTATAAACAGAGTAACCATGATTTTATCAAATCACCTATAAGTGTTGTTTTTATATGGTTAAATAAGTCGGGTGTATATATTTTCGGGTTAAATAAGCAATAATTTTTGGAGTCTTTTAAAAGTTATAAATACATCCCAAATTTGAATAGTTTTCAAAGTATTATAAAATAATTATAATTTGAAATATTTCTCAAGTTTAGTTGTTCCAAATAACCTAAAACAAAATTAGTGTAACGGTAAAATCATGCAACCCTTACATTTTAATTTATTTGCATTTGTTTCTATATTGAAGACAAATATGTCGCCTTAAAATTCCTAAGTTAATTTGGGTCTCGTTGAATTCACGATAAGTATTGACAAAGAATTTTTTAGATAGATTCTAATATGGTCAGCTGTCAAGTTAATAATACAGCAATAAACTACCTATTCTATAGAAAAAACAATTTCCTCTAGATATTTTTATCATGGCAAGTAATTTTGAGTTTTATTCCCGAGTTTAAACACGGGCGGGAAAATGTTTCCCAACTGCGCATGCGGAAGCCTCAAAGCCAAAGTAGAATTGGTCTCCCCTAGACGCTTGTGATTTTCGTCGCTTCGTCTATCTATTGTAAAGTTTGCCACGGCTATATAAGTATGCTCACATACAGGGTATCTCAACCAAAAGTGGGCACCCTGAATAACTTTGGAGATAAAAAATTTTTTGAAAAATTGGTGAAACACGTAGACCTTGTTTCCACGGGGGGCATATTTTAATGTAATACTTGTATACCTATGATCATCCCTCTACCTTACACGGCCACACCTCAAAAAATTTAAATGGCAAGGGGTCGAGTGATACATCCTTTGAAATGTCTTTCAATTTCCTACATAACTGTGTATTTTTTTTTATCGATTCGTTCTTAAGGAAAATAATTTTATTTTTGATGATTACACACATTCGAAATCGTTTAAAAAAATTTAAAATACACTGGGTATTGGAATTTATAAAAAAACTACAATTTTTAGTGCTCTTAAATCAACACGAGTTATTTCGACAAAAAACACTTTCCTTGCCCGTTTAGTTTTAGAATAATAAAAAAACTCATAAATATTTGATAGTCCTTGAACACTAATTTGTTCACAACCAATTTTAAATCGAGATACATTTTACCAGAGTGAGTTCTCAAAATGGTTTATACCCTTCAGGAAAGAATAGAAATTGTCAGCATTTATTTTAAAAACGATAATTGTGCTAGAGCTACGGAGCGCATATTCAATAGAGATCACCCAGATAGAAGGGTTGGTTTTCATTATGTTTTACAATTATTGACAAAATTTATGGAAACAAGTTCTGTAGGAAACAAGAAACATGAACCTCAGCGACCGATTAGGAATGAAGCAGTCGAAGTGGCAGTTCTGGGTCATTTGCAGATGGATAATACTCAATCGATCAGGAAAGTAGCTGAGGCTTCCGGTGTATTACGAAGCAGTATTCATCGAATTGTAAAGGCCCACAAATTTCATCCATATAAATTTAAATTGGTACACGAATTAAACGAAGATGATCCCAATCGTCGGTCGGCTTGAATTCTGTGAGATTTTTAGTGAACAATTAAACGGTAATGCCAATCTACTGTACAATACGTGTTTTTCTGATGAATCGACATTTCAGTTAAATAGGGAGATAAACAGGCACAATTGTAGGTATTGGAGTGAAACCAATCCACATTTGTTTATGGAAACTCATACTCAAAGGCCTCAGAAGTTAAATGTTTGGGCTGGCATCTTAGGAGATCACATTGTCGGGCCGTTTTTTATTCCTGGTAATTTAAATAGCGGAAGGTACCTCGATCTATTAGAAAATAACATCAACCCAATGATTACCCAAATCCTCGAAGAAGACGATAATCTTTTAGAGGGCGAACTGTTTTTTCAACAGGATGGGGCACCCCCACATTTTGCTATAGCAGTCCGTCAACTTTTGGATAATCGGTTTCCTGAGCGATGGATTGGAATAAGAGGTCCTGTGGAGTGTCCCGCCAGGTCACCCGATTTAACTCCCTTGGATTTCTTTCTGTGGGGACATTTGAAATCGAAGATATTTGCAATAAAACCCGCATCTCTGGAAGAGTTACGTGAAAGAATTGTTCGAGAATGCCGTTTATTGACTCCAGATGTGTTCAGAAGTGTTCGTACAGAATTTAAAGACAGATTATACTACTGCATGGAAGTCGGTGGGGGTCATTTTGAACAATACATACGATAATTTAAATGGCTTCTTTTATTTTTATTTCCCGAACCTAAAATAATGAAACAATTATTTCTCAGGAACGAATCGATAAAAGTTTAAAAAAAATACACAGTTATGTAGAGAATTGAAAGACCTTTCAAAAGATGTATCACTCGACCCCCTTTGCCATTTGAATTTTTTGAGGGGGTGGCCGTGTAGGGTAGAGGGATGATGATAGGTATACAAGTATTACATTAAAATATGTCCCCCTTGGAAACAAGGTCGACGTGTTCCACCAATTTTTCAAAAAATTTTTATCTCCAAAGTTATTCAGGGTGCCTACTTTTGGTTGGGATACCCTGTATAATACTAGTGACAGGCAGTATCGATACTTTTTTGTATCCATATAAATATCGATACTTGAATAAAGTATCGAATAAGTATTCATTATTTTTTTGTATTATTATAGTCTAGAATATCGATTGATCGACTGATACCGATACTTTTTATAACTACTTTCTGGCGTTGTTTGAAGTTATGATTATGAATGCTGAATAGGAATATCTGTTTAAAATAATTGTTTGGTCTAAGCGAGTGAGTTGTTAATTTATTTTAAATTAATTAATTCAATTTCAGTGGGAACTTTTAGGTACATTCATATATTTAAAATATGTATTTTTTTATTCGTCATAACTCATAAGCATACGAGTATTTATTTATTTGGTTTCTGCATTACAACTCTAACAATTGAACACGGGACGCAATGCTTATGCTGTTTAGTATCAAATCAGAAAAGGTGAAACAAAGATATTCTACAATAGATTACAAATTGTATTTCATTGTTTCTATCTATCTGCTCCCTTGTGCTACTAAATTTTCTAATATTAGCCCTTTCCAGATTCCTTACTCTTAAGAAAACAAAGGTATTTTTTAGAACAAAAATGTTTCTAAATGAGACGAACTTCTATTAATACCGAGTATCTTACCAAAGTGTTGCTTTTCTTTCATTGTGAAGAGTCTGTATTTGTGCCAAATTAGTTCAAACTTGCGCATTTATGACATTAACGATCTGTAGATAAGGAAAAGTTGTTTCAACGCCAAAGTTGTTGTTCGATTCCACCACTGAAAATACGTATTGCCAATTTTTTGTAATAATATTATGAAATATACTGGTCTTACCGATATTAATAATTGGTAAATAATAACACCACATGAAATTACAACCCCCTTTATCCCTGAAGGTCTGGAATGACCTTGTGTGGGAGAGGGCTACACATTTAGAGACAATGGACACACACCCAATATCCGAGTATACTACGATTAATCTCTCTCACAGAAAAATCCCAGATCCTCGACCGAGATCGAACCCGGGACCCCAAAGTTTCGAGGCAAGTACGTTACCTCTAGACCACGGAGCCATATTGCCATAAATGAATTTAAAAACAATTTCCAGTCGCTACCATTACTTGTAAAATTAAGAAGTTAAACAATCTTGGATGTTTTGTATAAATTCTGCTTTGTAAACTCAGTTGATCGTCCTTGCTTTTATTCTGAGGATTTTCGTAGAATGCAGGCCATTCAGAAATTTTGTTTAAGATTCAGATTTAGTGTCAGATACCGACAGGATATTTCACGTTCATGCTTAGTGAAATTGCTTGGCCCAACATTGCCAAACACCGAATATAGATTTCATTCAGCATGATTTCATAAACTCACCCTAAAAAAGTTTGTATATAAGGAAACTGCATGTAGGTCAGATATCTAAATATTAACACTAGATTTAAGAGAACACATACACGACCTCTGCGCAGTATAGAAGCCGCCAGTGGCGGCTGATGAAATTTGGTTATGCTATATCTTAATATTGGAACATGTGACCCAAATGATACTTTAATGCATGACTTCGATACTTAAATGAAGAAGTTTTCCAAAAAAAATTCGGAATTAAAATTTGAGAGACATGTAAATATGGTACGCCCACCCAAACAATTTTTAGCAGGCAATTTGTACAATAGCTCTAGCCCAGTTCTTCAACCTTTTTACACCTGTGGACCGACGAAGATATTTTTCGCAAACTGATTGACGGCTGACAGAAATAAAAACTAATGTAGGTAGTGTTTTATTTATTAAATCTAATGTAGCTCTAGGTTTAGCGTACGGGTAAGAGACCAGAACGTTAACCAGTCGAAAGATGATCGGTGCCTTCCAAAGTACTAATTTATTATTTCATACACAGTTGTCTCGTAGATGAGATGGTTGCGAGCGGAGTTGGCAAAAATTCGCCGCAGGAGACAGGCGTACGCATCATAAGTGTAATGAAAGAAATTAACTAGTAATAAAAGCAATAAACTGTTACAATTTATAACAATCTATGTACAACTTACCCTCTTAACTATCTTGGTTATCACAAACTGGAAAAGATTTGTAAAAACTTTGCAGCATCATGTATGTTCCTATGGTTATATCCCAGAGTAATGTTCGATGTGGTGCTTATATTTTGAGAACGACCGTTCGATATCAATTGATATAATAAAAGCATACTTGAAGTAGTCTTTGAAGTCACTTAACGGATCTGCAGATGCACCATCAGTACCATCACAAATTTGTCTTAATCTGGTAAAATGGTATCTTGCTAAAGAACGGGCTCGTTTTTTTGCGTCACTTCTATAGTGTAGCAGTCGATTTACTTCGTCCACTATTTGCAGTGAGTCTGCTAACGACAACGCACTGTTTTGTATAGTGTTATAGTTTTTGTGAATAGTTTTTAAAGCTGTTTCAGCAGAAACATCTTCGAATTTTGGCAGGCTTTCCTTAATAGCTGCGGCCTCGTCTGGATTGAATTGTAGTATCACAGCTTATTTGTTGTAAATAAACAGCATTATAAAAAGCTGCCTTCAGCAATGTTCCAAACGTGTAAGAATCGGCTGTGGTGGTTCTGGAATACCGGAACACTTGCTATGAAATGCGCGAGGACGTTTGGGATATTTAAGAAACTCTTTTTTTGCATTTGCTATTAATGCATCTACCTCTGGAAAACCTTGTCGAATAGTTTCTGCCTCAAGGTGTAAAGCATGCACTTTACACGTAACATGTACCAACCTACAACCGTCTTCTTGAAGAGAACGGCCTACCAAACGCATTGTCGCGGCACCATCGGTCACAAACATCAACACTTGACTTTTTGACAGGTCCAATTTTTCTAACATCTCCAGCACCACCCGCGTAATTGTTTGGCGAGCCAATTATCGGTTTAAGAGAGTCCATTACACGTACTATAACATTTAAAATAGAACTTTTTATATAATCTCTCGTCTCGTCAATACATAACCACAGCCATGTATTTTTTAGTACACGTTTGATCTTATTTACATTATCTTTGCTTACAGCTGGTATGTAGTTACGCAACGTTGTACGACTTGGTAACATCACCTTGAGATTGTTTTAATTCCAGAGCTCCTGAAATGGTTGTTTGTCTAGTATGTGCAGAGGAACATCACAGGCAATCAGCATTAAGAGTAAATCGAACATAAACTGTGTTGTCGAAGGCGCGCCATTTTTTTAGTTTAATGTCGCACAGAATTTACTTGACTTTACAATTATGTTTGTCCAGCACATCAGTTCTATCTCGCACACCTACAAACTATTATAGCACCATTGTAGAATAAATCCGGGAATTCACTGATAAATTTAATCATTTTATTAGTGTATGGCTGTTTTTTTACCCTTGGTCAGGTCTGACATACTTTGTTATTAAATTAATATCAATAATAAAATACAACAAATAAAATTATCAACAATACAACGGAGAGGAGTAGTAGTAGTAGTAGTAGTAGCTACTTATTTTACTAGGCAAGTATGCCACAATGGGCCCTTTTTACCTAGGGACCTACAGTTTAGCGTGGACTCCGAACCACGGTCCTCGACTGTCAACTAACCCACCGCCTGGGCCTGCCCGCCTGCACCGCTAGCAGAGTGGCAAACCTCCTGGGTAGGTCTCTTCGACCCTCCACCCGGGCTCGCCTTCTCCGCCTGCATCAGGCTAGCGGCCTTCCCGGGATTGTCTGTTGACAGCCTACCGACTGTTAGATGAGCTATCGTTCATCCATCCAATTGCCGGACTCGATCAGTGCTGCTTAACTTCACTGATCGAATATCGGAAATTAAACGGATGTCCATATCTCATCCCCTACGGAGAGGAGTAAATTACGTTGTACACACATTTGGGTATTTCTCTGCCTGGCACCGCCCGTGAGTTGCGGACCGATTTGTCAACTTTAGTTGGGAGAGACCACAATAGAACAAATTTACTGAGTCCTGGCATTCTGGAATAGTGTACAGACAAATAGATCAAAGTCTCACATGGGAACTGGTGCTGGCACACATGTTTATAAACCGAAAGTTCGTATTTCGGCACCTCTAAGTAAGTATCTAAGTCTATTTCAAGCTGAAGCATATGCCATTTTTGTTATGTGTAAACTAAAATATCACCAGAACTTTTATTAACAATTATATTTACATAAGTAACAATCAAGCGGTTTTGAGGGCTTTTCAATCAAATAAGGTGAATTCTAAGTTGGTACCCAATTGTCAACAAACTCTGGCTGAATTGTGTGAGCATAACTTAGTAAAACTTGTATGGGTGCCCGGACATAGTGGCATAAATGATAATAAGAAGAGGACCGTTTAAGAGGAGAGGGTGCTGGAAACCACTTTCCTGGCCCGGAACCAGCTTTTTGCATACCAAGAAGCTACAGAACTGATGAAGCTCAATAGAGGTTGAATAGGGCGGATGGCAGGTCCTCTAAATAAACACTTTCATACAATGAGGGTGAAAGATGATCCTATTTGCCAGATATGCAGATTGGAAGTAGAAACCTCCACTCATATGTTATGTAACTGTGCACCGTTGGGAATATTAATCGCCAAATGAGTTATTGAATCTACTCTGGAATAGATGACTCCCTTTTGTAGAGTTAGCCGGTCTCTTTTAGGAAAGTCACGCAAGCACAATAGGCCCATAAGCCTGAGTGTTGCGGATTCTAGGATATGCACGTGTACTTATGAAGCATCTTTATTTCTTAAAAAAAATATATTAACATGATTTTTTCATAATCAGGACATTTTATCGACACGTTTCAAATTTCATTAAAAAATTTTGATCATTAATTTTAGTTTGAATTGGTAGTAATCGATCGACCAAAGAAGCTTTTCTTACAAGCTGAGAACCACGGTAATCTGCTAGCCAGACTGGCGGTTGACATGACCCCACCGACGCTCTTAGATGCAAGAGGCCTAAGTTACAGATCCTGGACAACGGGTAAGTAAACTAATGAAATTTTATTACAAATCGACAAGAAGAACCCCCAGTGGAAAGAGACAGTTAGCCTCCCATCCTCCTCCTACCACGCGGCACCTAGCCGGCCAAATTGCCAGATCGGAACCGTGCTCCTCAACCCTGTGCGGGCCCAAAGCACTGCAGGAAGCGCTTAGGCTCTACAAAGCTATACCACCCACACCGAAGGCTGATGCGTGATTGCAATTACGTTCTGTAAAAAACATCCCAAATCGATTAAAACCCTGAATAGGAGCGGAAACAGTCGCTCTAGCCATCGACACGACGACGCCCTGGAGAGCCAACAGCCGACGAATAACGAACATGAAGAATCAAGAGCACCAGAAGAGAAAGGCCCCAGTCGGCGGGGCCAACAAGCCAGGACCGGGGGAGATCTGCCAAAACGACTACATCGTTCCCATTTGCGGAGTAGGCCCACCCGTTACGAAGTTGCTCCAGACCTACAGCGATGTGATAGGAATAAAGAGCAATAGTCTCCCTCGGTCCCTACCATCCAAGGGCATCGTCGAAACCTGCTATTTATATTATATTTAACTACTTTCAAAGTAGAGGAGCAAATTTTAATAGACGCATGAATTGTTAGCCAGTGTTAGATTACTTTGAATGTAAAATTTACAGAGACCTAAGAAATATTTTCTTTAATTTCACTGTTTCTTTTTGTACAGGTATGAACAAGAGTTTCCTCTGGCACACCTAATGACAATAAATGTGAAAAAAGTAATCCGGAAATTTACGCCAACCGAAGGTTTGTCACTTTCTTTTTGTGTTTATCTTTGGTGGAATAAATATAATCTGTTGGAGCAGTTTCAGTTGAAAAGCCACGACATGCTATTTTAAGGTCGCAAGTATTTTAATGTGGTTTATAAGTTTAAAAGTTAAAAACGTTTAGAAAAATAAAAATTATAATAAGACGTTAAATTTTCCATTAAAAATGTGTTTGTTTTGTACGAAAACATTATAAATTTTTATGAACATATTGTGCTGATAGATGAATTGGTTAATATCTAATCATCTAACACTTAAATTAAGGCGGTTTCCCTGAAATATTTATGTACAGCAACTTTCAGTAGTTCACACTTCAGTGCAATAACCCTTAAAGTTTCAGTTTTGATAGCAGCGGCATGCTTTGTTTTTTTGTTTATTAACTTTGCCTGCTCCATTAACGGTAGCAGAAAACATGGTAAATTCAGCATTCGATACAACTATAAAACATATTTACAATGTTAAAACAATGTGGTAACACTGTTTGTAGAATAAGAATAGTGGAAGAATTAAAACTTTATTTTTTACATTTATTTGTTTCTTAGTTGCCAAACATCATTGATATAAACGAAAACAAACGAAGTGATTTCGGTTTTCTGTGTTTTAAAATAAATAAAATCCGTCACGATCGCTGTAAATTATACATTCTTGAATGATTCGAAATAGAATACAAAAAACGAATGTATATAAAAACTAATTTTGAAGAAGCACTATTTTGTGTATAAAGCAAATAACTTAATAGGTAAAAAAATATTTTAAAGCTGTTTTACATTTAATTTACTAAATTATACGATCAATTTCCTAGTGTTTTAAATTAAAAAAATGTGTATGATATAAAACTATTGTTGAAGTTTTACTTGACTTTCCACAATATTTTTTTGCAAATCAATCTCTACTTGGGTATAAAAATAAAAAAAATGCTAATATTTTGATTTATTGTTAGAAAATATTTGCCGTTTTGCTCTTTAATCAAAAACACAATAAAACAATATAACAATAATAAAATATTTAAATTATGTTTCTGTTAAATATGAAATATTATTTGCTTCTAAATTAAAATGGTTTTATATATATATATATATATATATATATATATATATATATATATATATATATATATATATATATATATATATATATATATATATATATATATATATATACACAGGGTGTCCCAACCAAAAGTGGGCACCCTGAATAACTTTGGAGATGATAAATTGGTGAAACACGTCGACCTTGTTTCCAAGGGGGACATATTTTAATGTAATACTTGTATACCTATAATCATCCCTATACCCTACACGGCCACCCCCTCAAAAATTTAAATGGCAAAGGGGGTCGAGTGATACATCTTTTGAAAGGCTCCTCAATTCCCTACATGACTGTGTATTTTTTTAAACTTTTATCGATTCGTTCCTGAGAAATAATTGTTTCATTATTTTAGGTTCGGGGAATAAAAATAGAAGAAGCAGTTTAAATTATCGTATGTATTGATCAAAATGACCCCCACCGACTTCCATACAGTAGTATAATCTGTTTTGAAATTATGTACGAACATTTCTAAACACATCTGGAGTCAATAAACGGCATTCTCGAACAATTCTTTCACGTAACTCTTCCAGAGATGCGGGTTTTGTTGCAAATACCTTCGATTTCAAATTTCCCCACAGAAAGAAATCCAAGGGAGTTAAATCGGATGATCTAGCGGGCCACTAACAGGACCTCTTCTTAAAATCCATCGCTCAGGAAACCGATTATCCAAAAATTGACGGACTGCTATAGCAAAATGTGGGGGTGCCCCATCCTGTTGAAAAAACAGTTCGCTCTCTAAAAGATTATCGTCTGCTTCGAGGATTTGGGTAATCATTGGGTCGATGTTATTTTCTAACCGATCGAGGTACTTTTCGCCATTTATATTGTCAAGAATAAAAAACGGCCCGACAATGTGATCCCCTAAGATGCAAGCCCAAACATTTAACTTCTGAGGCCTTTGGGCATGAATTTCCATGAACAAATGTGGATTGGTTTCACTCCAATACCTACAATTGTGCCTGTTTACCTCCCCATTTAACTGAAATGTCGATTCATCAGACACGTATTGTACAGTAGATTGGCATTACCGTTTAATTGTTCACTAAAAATCTCACAGAATTCAAGCCGACGATCGGAATCATCTTCGTTTAATTCGTGTACCAATTGATATTTATATGGATGAAATTTGTGGGCCTTTACAATTCGATCAACGCTGCTTCGTGATACACCGGAAGCCTCAGCTACTTTCCTGATCGATTGAGTCTGCAAATGATCCAGAACTGCCACTTCGACTGCTTCATTCCTAATTGTTGATGAAGAAACATCTTACCACTTCCTGGGACAGTGTGAACTGTTTGGGCGCCTCAGGCAGAGCATCTTCGGAACTAAGACGCTTCTAATGGAGGACATGAGTTCCCTCGCACTGAGTGACATCTTGACTTTCATTAGAAGATCGGAAAGATTTGATGAGGGGACAAGAGGAGTACATATCTGGGGATGGTTGGGGTTGGGTAAAAAGTCCCGTCTGCAGCCTATTTGCCAGGCGTCAGTCTCCCCCACCATTACCATTAGTATCATTTAGAACCCAATTGGCATTATGTCTATAGATTTGGTCATTGAATCTAACTAAAGTTCATCCAGGCTGTTGAAATATCTAACCAGATTACCTGGTTTGAAGTTCTTTACAGACTGCAGTCTTTAAGCGCTGAAAGCTGCGTTTTTTCATGAACATTTAAAGGGGCAGGTAAAGCAGGGCTTCAAACAGTAGTAGTAACAGAGGTGAAAATACTCACTTTTATGAGGTGGATTTACTGACTATTATAGACCAATCAATTTCATTTGCTCTACAGTTTTGGTGAGGATTTCATTAATGGGATAATATGTAAAAATTAAAATATAAATAAACGACATGAATTCTAAACTTTTCGATCGAACATTTCCGAAACTAAGACATATACGACAAGAGTGAGCATAAACGATTTTGTACACCATAAATTTTTGACAAAAAAGTTGTGTTATTTCGGAAAAGTGAACAATTTAGATTGTGCTCAGTCAGATTCGTAAAACCCATGTTAATCATTGATTTTAAAAAAAATGCATCTAGACACAAAGGTATTAAAATTAAATTTAAAATATAGATCTTTTACTTTTTTTATTCTCTGTGCCTATCTTTATCTAATAAAATGTCCATGGATAATTAAACAAAAACCTGAATTATGGTGACGCTAGTAACGAGTTGGAGCCTTTTCAAGTCAAGAAGTATCGAAATAAAATCAGTTCAGACCTGATAAACGGGCAACAGCTGTTGCTATTCCTAATAACCAAGGGTCTACGAAAATAGACTGTGAATCTCCGTAGCCACAAACGACATACAATTCTTACTTCCTCCTACTGCTCAAAATACCAACCAAATTGCCTTCACACCATTTTGCATTTTCTAATTAACCTACACACAAGTATCAGTTCGAGTATTATGATTATTGTGATCTAATTTTGTAGGTGGAATGCATTAATGAAAGATTTTACTGTTACTTGATTAATATGGGTGGTTGGAAATTATTAAAAGAAGAATAGATAGACAAATTATTATATTTAAAATCATGGAGGAAAAATCCATGATTAAGAACCTTATAGTATATTGTACAACGAGTACTGAATGGTACCCATTTCCTAAGAGTTTAAAATTTTACATGAGCCATGCGTAAAGTCGCAAAACTGGTAAATATTGTTGTGACAATTGTAACGATCATTTTAATTTTTAATGTAAGAGATAATTTTAAATTATTTTTATCTTGAAGAAGACATAAAAAATTACATACATATCGAGTTAATGAAAAATGTGATCCTGGAGTGGGTTAGAACCTTTGATGTAAAGATAACACTGACGTGGTTTTCCACGAAACACCAGAACAGTATATACTGCATTTGACGCGCGTTTCGCCAACCAAGTTGTCATCATCTGGATATGATTAAAACTAAACTTATGCTAACAATTTACCCTATTTGTACCAAAACTATTGTCACGGTTCGGTGAACCGCGACCCACTAACAAATAAAGGGACTTCTGTCACTATTCATACTATTTTGTACACTTTATGATTTCCAAGCTTTCAAATGTATCCAGCTGTTTAGTATTTGTTACATTCCTAATTAATCTTAAATTGCTTATATCTGTGTTATGGTTATTCTCAAACGCGTGTTGGGCAACATTAGACTTATCTGTTCTACCATATTTGAGATGGGCCATATGCTCTTTGAATCTAGTTTGAATTGATCGTCTAGTATGTCCAACATATTTTTGATTACAGTCCTTACAGCTAATTTCGGAAATCCCCGACTTTTCGTTTGTTTTAATATTGTCTTTTGGATTGCCTAAAAGTTGTTATAGTTTGTTTCTCGATGAATGAACCACTGTCATACCTACATCTTTAAAAACCTTACCAATACCACGGGTGAATCGAGGATCGAATGGAACTGCGTGCTCCTTCCGACAAAGCATTTTGTTATTCAAATGCAAATTTTTTTGAAACCGTTTATAAAAAATTAAGAAATAGAAAAAATAGTATTTCACTAAATGAGTCTATTGGAAGAAATATTAAAATCTAAGTAAGACGACTTCGTCAACAGTTAAAAAATGAAGCGGGTGCTCGAGTTTTTATGAGAATAGTGAAAAATTTGCCCTACCCGGGCGAACTTCCTGTCAATAAATATTTCTTAACGACACAAAAATATCCCTCATAGTGAGAAATCGCTTTCACGAGATAGGATTGATGTTCAAAAGACCACTGAGGATTTATCTTTTTTGGGGTGGAACCATTATGGTCTGCCCAAGGATAGTCTTTGGCCGTAGTGGCGACAGTAAAGAGGCATAGAATTTCTCACTTAGACCAAGCACCGCTTTCTCTGGACCTCAGTCCAATAGAACATGCATCGGATATTCTACTCAGAGTTTTAAGTGATAGCCAACCACATTCTATCAATCGACACATTTCGATTGACATTTTAACTAATGTATGGGAAAATCTCTGAAAATCATCTTTATAATCTAGTTTTGAGCATGCCTACCATTCGGGAAGTGTTAGATGCACATGGAAGTCATACATCATATTAAATGTATTTTATAATTTTGTTATTTCTTATTTACTGTTTCTTCCTACTTTTATATATTTTGATTAAAATTTTACGAAATTTGTATACATTTTTGGTTTCTAGAAGATTAATTAAATTATTGAACCCTTTTTTGTATTTTCTTTTAAATTTTTACCACAATACCCAATATTTTTTGGCAGTCGGTGTATTTGATCAGTGATTATTTTTATTTCCTTGTTATTTTCGTCATATCCATAACAGTTTTTTTTGCGTGTATAAAATATTTTGTAACCCACTCGATTTCCTGCCCCTATTTTTCAGCTAGGAAATAAATTCAAAAATATTGGTTGTAACAGTTTTCCTAGGAATCCGAATACACTAACGGAGAAACAAATGAACTAAAACAAATATAGTCGGAAAACGACATATTCAAAAAGTAAATTCTAAATAATTCAATAATCAACCATTCGGCTTAAGCGAAAATAATATCACACCTGCTTATTTCTTCTATTAAAATAACATTCGACTTTTCCCAAAAAATTTGATAGAGATATAACCTCTGTTAGATCAGAATTAATAATTAAAAATGGACAAACTCTTTAATTTTACGGAACTACTAAATTATGTATCTAAGCATACACTAAGTGTTACCTGTTGTTTCTGTTAAGGGTTAGTGAGAAAACTTAATTCTCCCCATTTATATAAATTTCTTATGTACTGCGTGTCAAATGTGTAAGGGGTCGGAACTGAGTTGTTTCCGAAAGCTATAGAATATTTCCTGACAACTTATTATCTTTGCAGGCACAATAAAAATATACATAAATAGACAGGGAAGGTGGTTTATTATCCTAATAACTAGCTTTTGACTACACAATGAGGAAACCATTTTTTAGGGTACCTAAACTAAATTATTAAGTTGTTGTGTATTACATTAAATTGTTAATAAATTCCTCATAAAATATATTGTAAGTTTAAATAATATCTAGAATCCTTTGATTTTATTTCCTCTATCGCAACTTAATTTGCTTTAAACATTTTGTGCGAGATGTTTGATGTTAAAGACATAATACAGGAATTGGTAGAAGCATATAA